>WAAG01001337.1:0-17832 GCA_013390105.1 Tichodroma muraria
TTGGTCATCTGTCTAGAGATTTGGTAAAAAGGGTTTCCTGAGCATAGATGTGAAAATCTCAGTTTGGAAAGAAAGAATCAGTGAGGTTCCAGAGAATGCAGCACAGGTTCTGTCACACACTGCCACTTCCAGGCCCCTGTCCCTGTGGGCTAGAAAGAATCAAATGAAAGTGGCCATGATAATGAGGCTGATGTCATAACAGCACGGAGCTATTGCCAAAGCTGGAAGCAGTCTCTCAATGTTTCACGTATTCCAGTGGGAATAAAATGATTGTATGCTTTCTGGTGTGTGTTATCAGCAGCAATGCAATAAGGATCTGGTTCAAAACCCAAAGATTCCTCTGGAAATCAGCAAACCCCTCAATCTGAGCCTCCTCTAAGTAAAGAGGGGAAAGAGCACTGCATTATTTAAAAGAAACTTTGAAAGAAAGAAGTTTTACTTCTGGCAGATACTGCCTTAATTTATGTGAATAGTAGTTTGAAAAACTACCCCGTACTAGAAGTGCATTCTTTGGACTTTTGCACGTTTTTTTAAGCTGCCTCTGTAGAAGGAGAAGATGGCAAATAATAACAGATTATTGTGGATACCCTATTTCCTGCCTACCCTTCCCTTTCTTTTATGTAATTCTTGTGCAGTTCATCTATGATTGATTAAGGCAGGAAGTTTACAAGTGAAGATTCAACCCTGGCTTGTAGGTTTTATGGCATCTAAAGGAAAGTATTCCCTATCCTCTTCATTCCTTAAGTTTCCATGCATCTCTGGGGTGCCACTGCCTTTGGTTGGGATGGCCAGTGTAGGTATGCAGTTGATAGCCTTGCTCTTGTTATGCAGAGTGTGTCTTGCTGTTGTTGCTGCTCCTTCTGTGCCTCCCTCCTGATGCTTCTTCTGCTTTGCTCTTATGCCTTGTGGCCCCACTAAACGGCTGTTGTGTGGCATGATCAGAATGATACAGGGGAAGCTTGGTGTGCAATAATGAATAATTGGGTTTCTTAGGGGTTTTTCTGGCTGCCAGCCTGAACACATCCCTCCTCTTTCTTTGTCCCAAAGAATGTTTAAGCAATTTAAAGAGAATAAAACAGCCTCAATGAGCACTGCTGAGAAGGACTTGCCTCTGAGGATCTTATCTTATGAGGGTCCTGGAAGGAGGGAGACTTGAGTTCAGTCATTACTGCAAATCACAAAGGGGAATTGACAGCATGCCCTAAGTATTACAGCAATGTCAAGATTTACAAGGCTGAGTGGCAGCAACACAGAGCCTTCAGCTTGCTGAGTGGGCTGGGCAGTGCTGTCATCAGACAGCTTTCTGATGAACTCTTCTGAGGTGATGGACAGGTGTCTAATTTTGAAGGCTGTCAGGTCCAGGTGTGGATCAGTCACCAAACTACTTCACATGGTCATGTTTAAGCGGTTTCCAGCCTTGCTACCAGTAAAAATTTGGGGGCTTTTGTTAAGGTATTGCAACAGGACAGTGATTTTCAAGAATCCCAGTGGTGCTTAGAGAACGTATTTAAGCATCTAAATCGCTTTTATGCTCAGACTGTGATTCCAATAAGGAAGTAAGAGGTTCCTGGTTTTACCTGATGTCTGCCTGGCAGCCTGAAAACACTGTGATGCTCCTTAAGAGGTCTCATCACTAAGAGATGCAGAATTGAAAGGAATACAATTTTCCTTCTTCTACCTCTTTTTAAGGTCTAAGCTGGCCGTGAGACACAGACCAAAGGATTTATCTGAATTAATTCCTCCTTCAAGTCTTATAGCTGTGACAAAGCTAGAAGGATTTTAGGGTGGCATGCAAACCATTCTCCTTTGCTCTGAATGATCAGCACTGTGACACTCAGTTACCAAAGGGACCGAAAACAGGATTCCAATAATGTAAATTCTCTCTCAAGATGAAGGACTCTGATCAAAGTCCATCAGCTGTATGCATTAGGTTTGTGGTGATATTTTTAGGATGTGGAATAAAATTAAGAAAACAATTTGGGAGTGTTTTCCAAAGATAATTGACTATTTAGCAAACAAGGAAAAAGGTCTTCTGCCATCGTACAGACACATGACTTATTGCTGGCACCCATTTTCCCTGGGGTAACAGGAATCAGGGAATTCAGAATGCTGGTTGGAGTCCTACATAAAATACTTCATATCTTGTGACGTGACCTCATGAAGCAGCAGTCTGAGCTGCAAAGTGCCTTGTAGATCATATTTTTTCTGCCAGGGCATCAGAATTAACTTTTCCAAAATTCAATAGAAGGCAGGCAATGAAAAAAAGAAAAAAAAGAAAGAAAAAAAAGGGGAAAGGTATGAATTTCTGCAGTTGTAAGAATAAACTCCAGCAGACAGCAGTGAATTTTACCTTTTTTGCATGTGTAGAAAGCAATTCGATCTTTTGATTGTACACACAATGGAGATTCTCTAGGCAGAGATCATATGAGGCAAGTATACACAGTGTGAACCCTGTGGTTGGAGCCTCAGGGGTGCCAGAGTAGCATTCAGACACTTGGAAGAAGACAAACTTTTCCAGTGGAGTATTTGATGTTATTCAGTCACTGACTAACACATAATGACTCCCAAGGCACAATGAATATTAGCTCTGCTGCAGTTCATTGGACTAGTTCTGAGAGAACTTTTCATGTGATGGTTTTAAAATAGACATGACTAAACTAAAAAATAACCTCTTTCTTTCCATTTGGTGCAACTATAGCCCTAAATTTCTTCTCCTGTAATACAACCAATCAAAATAATGGTGCTGAATATTGAACAAGTCTACCTTCAGAGCCACATGTAAATAATTTGCATCCCAAATACCTGACTAAGTCTTTGCAGGTAATTGGTAGTTGGGTAATCTGCCTGTTCATTTTTTTCATTTCTAGCTATCTCTAGTTAATAATCAATAGTATTTTTTTCTAATGAAGAAATGGCATTGACATCCTGGCCTTTGTGCAGTGTTAAAATAACATTGATCGTTATCATTATCATATGTCCTTGATACACTGCATAAGGGCAAGAATATCAGTCTTACAGTACAGGGACACTTAATAAACTGGGATAAATAATTGTGATTGGTCAAAGAGGTATTCACGGTTTTCTGGGCAAAGATGTGTGGGAGAGAATTAATAAAATGTTGTATATTAGTTCTGTCTCCAAATCTAAATGGAAGACAGTCTCTCTAAAGATATATGAAGGATGCATGAAGACACACGAAAGCTCTCTATATCATAGAGTCAAGTTGGAGATGGGGTTATGTTTCTCCTCGTTGTATTGAACATCTCCAAAGTAAAGATCTTTCTTACTCTGTAGTTGGATACTCCCACTGGTCATTTCTCCTTTCTGTGAGGAAGGTGAACCCTAACCAGTTTTAGTGAGGGAGGAAGTCTGTGGCTAGCACATCAAATATAGTAACTCAGTTTTCTTTTTTTTTTTCAATTTTACTCTTTTTTGTTACTTTCCTCCCACTATCAGTAGGGCTTCAAAACTTTTATGTATTGCAGGAGCCCGCTTTTTCCTGCGAGAAATCAAAATATTAATTGTGTCCTCTTGGACTCTTTAAGTAGAATTTGAGAACCATTTTTCATCAATGACGTACTACAGGCCAGAGCACAGTCTATATTTGGCTCTCTTGACTAAGGTACAATGTCTAATTTAACAAAATAATGGTACTGTAGATCTTATTTTACTATTCTTCCATAATAATAAGATCCTTTTTTTTGCTTCCAGAATTTATATTCTGCTATTAAATAAGGAAAATCTTTTGTACAGTAGGTGTAAAATTACTTCCCTGTCAAATCATTATTTAAAAAGAAAAAAATCAGGGGTCCCATGCTAAGATTAAAAATCAGAAATGAATTACATTTAAAATGTCTACTGCAAGATGATGGTACCTGCTGGCAAGTGTTCCACACCAACCTGCAGAAACCCTGAGTTTGGTGTTGCAGGCTTGGTTATGGTTGACATTTCTGTGTTTTGACTGTCAATTTCAAAAGCAAAGTTTGTGGAAATGGCATTAAGACAAGGGCTTCTGAATTTTGGAAGAGGTTATGGGAATTCATGCCTTTTCTCTGGAACATCAACACAGTCTCCATGTACCATGTTTTGTATCTATAAATACACTCATGTTCATGGAGGCAGAGGAATTTATACACATTTTTTTCTTGCAAATACAGAGACACGTTTATAATCATACCCAGCTGTGTTATACCAGCACAGGTTGTGTCCCCCAAGGGTAAACAGAGTGTGGGTCCAACATGGCCCGTGGACCGCACGAGGCACTGGGGGTGAGGGGCAGACCATGGCAGCCTGGCCCGGGAGATGCTGCTTTTTGAGATCCTTAAACCACAGTATAACTTTTAAATTTATGTTCAGTTATTTCTATGTGTACATGAAATACAGCTTGCTCTTTAAAAATATCAAAGTATTTTTCATTTAAGCATGCACCAGAGCATTTTGTGTGTGAGCTGACTTAGCCTTACAATACCCTGCATACATGCCTGCATATATGTGTCTGCACATGCATGTGGTGCTACCCTGCAGAAAAGAGCTACAGTAGCTGTCTGGTACGGTCCTTTGTTGTTTGTCATAAGAGAGACAGATTCCTAAATAATTGTCACTAGATTATTTTAAGACTCCCAAATATTCCATTTGTAGCCTAAATATTTTGTAGAAGTTTGTGCACATGGAAAGTGTTTAAAGTGTAAGACACTGGAGCCTTTCCTTCAGAAAACATTTTGGTTTTCAGAAGAGAATAAATAAAAAGACTCTTAGCACTTTGTTCTGAGTCTTCTCAGTGCTATTTGTAAGTGGAATGAGAGCAGCTATTATTATCCTTATAAATATTTGGCACTGCACGGCCTTGATACGCAATCGTGTCTGTTCAAAGAATGTCTAGCGAACAAAGGAACTGGTCTCAGGGCATGAATGTTATCCTGAAGCAACTAAAGGATACAAGCCTTGTCACTTCTTGTCTCATTTTCATTAAGAAAATCATGTGGTTTAGCTTTAGGGGGGTGGTGATGAATCAACCATGTGACTAAAGGCAGGTGGCCATCTTAAAGCTCTTATCCGTAGTAAAAATGAGAATTAAAAGGAGGGGATGGCAGAGTGAGGGAGTGGGGGAGGAGTTCAGCTCCATAAAAGGTTCAGTCACTGGGCTGCCACGAAGTAAATATTTTTACAAATATATTATTTACTACAAGGGAAGGTTTTCCCAGAGAGGCAGATAAATGTGCTTGCTATGGGAGCTTTATGGCCACTACAGGCCCAACTGTCATTCCTTCGGTACTTCCTGTCAGTCCGACTAAACTCTGTCATCCTTCAACCCAGTTTAAATTAACAGGTAATTTGTAAATGTCACTTCAGGTTAGGCCGCTCATTTTGTTTCTACTCTACCAATGCAAAGTCTAGGACTAATTTTTCTTGTCTTCTTTTAATAGGATTTTCATTTATAAATAGAATTATGTTCTGAAAATAAATTACAGTAAGTGATGCACAGAACTGGTAGCAGCAGCACTTTCATAGAATTTCAAGCACCTACATCAGAAGAGATTAATAAAAACACTTCAAAGGCTAAATTCTATTTAAGCAGAAGACAGCTTTTGGTTAATATTTAATCTGAGTAACTGAGATCTTGGTTGAAAATATGATTTTTTAATATCTAAATTAATTTGCAAAACAAAACCATTAATTTTGCCTGAGAGCTTTCATAATGCAAAAGTTTCAGTAATTTATTTGAAAAAAAAGTAATTCTTTAGTGAAAGTCCCTATTTTAATATGGAATTTATTTCTAATGCAATATATTATATTTGATCAGCAATACTGCTTTAAGTCTATGCTTTTTTAATGATTGCTAATGTGCTGTATTAAATAAGAAAAAGAATCAGACTTTTCATGAGAGTTTTTAGTTTGTAAAGGAGATTGCTTTTAGGTTCAATATAAACAAAGAGACATCACCCATTTCTTTAAGGTAGTATACAACTGAAAGAAGTATAATTTCACTATAATATAGGCATGCATGATAGGAGCCAGTGTAATATTTTTCATTGAAAGGCTTTTGAAGTGTTGTAGTTAGAGCACATGCTTTTCTTGTTCACCTCCTGGCAATGTCATACCCAAGTGAGCTGGGGGAGCTGTTTGCAGGGTGAGAATCCTGTGCCTTCCTTCTGCTTTCTCGTTGTAGAAGGCATTTCCTTTTCCTCCCACTCCTCAAGTAAACCTTGCAACTTTCCAGCAGAAAGAAAGACTCAGTTCATGTGTCTAAGGGAATCTCAACACCTTCTGTTCCTTGTAAAGTTCCTAGGCTTGGCAGAGGCTTGACTGTCCCTCATAGTAAAAGGCATTGTCTAATCCCCTGTGTTGGCTTCAGTAGTAGCTAAACTCAGCTGTGGGGAACGCAGCCCAAATCCAGTTCCTTTCTTACACTAACTTCTCCTCATGCTCATTTTATGCTCTTCTGCTGTAATCCCATTCATGTCTATTCTGCACTCTCAGCCCAGTTATTCTATTTTTTTTTTTGATTTATTTTCTAAAGATTGTATTTATTTTCTGGATTTTTGTGACCCTTTTCTTTCTTGTTGATGATGTTTCTGATTTCTTCTAGCAAGTCCCTTTTGAGAGTGTCATCACCCAAAGTGTTCTGCTGTAGTTGCACAGATGTTTTGTAGGAGTCAGAGAATATCTGAGGTATCTGGAAGACAAAGGTATTCACTGTGCATAGTGAAGCAGTAGCAAGGATCCTTTTCAGTAACATAGTGAGCAGAAATTCAAGAACCATAGCAAAAACTTTTGGCGGTGAGCCACCACTGATGAGTGATAACATTGGCTGCTGCTCTGTAATTAACATATAAGGGATATCAACATGGGAGATTGCAATATAACGTGACACAAGTAAACTAACACTCCCTTAAAGTGTTGAATCCTTTAAGTTGGCTTAAAACACAGTTGCACTGTGTTTTAAGCCTCCACGCAGACAACATCTGTATTATTTAAAATCTCGTGTCTGGATCCTGGGTCTACGTGTAAGTCCATCGTAAATCTATTTAGAATGTTATTGTGAAGGTTACTTCAGGTGTTTTTAATATTAAATTTTTAGTGACATTAGCAGTATTACAGTCCAATATCAAATACTGAAAAAGCAATTTTCATTGTGTAGTACTACTGACCTATTATAAGAAACATAACTTTTCTATGTAAATATTAATTGTTTTGTTTAAACATTAGAGATCTTACTTTATTCTGAACATTAAATTAGCATCCATGCAAGAAGATCTAGGACTTGAAAAGAAAGCCATGATGTATTAAATACTAACTGGAATTCCTCCACCCTGATTCATGATAGTTAGTAGGAATGCATGTCTCATTGGAATGTCACTCTTTTTTTCTTGTGCTTTAGTGGATTTTAGCTGTAAAAGCAGCATCAGTCCAATTTTCCATATAAGTTACCTTAACATGTTTTCACATACTGATCAGTTTAGACTTGTTAAATTTCCCCACTGTGTAGCATACAAAACGTTTTGTGGTGAAGCAGAAGTCAGCTTGGATCTTCTCTGTACAGGTGAAGAGAATCAATACAAAGGAGAATGATGAAACTTAGGAAACTGACCTTTATGTGAACTAACTGCTGGTGTTCATGAAATTTGAACTAAGACTCAGTTTTAGGAAGACTGTGAAAGAGCTAATATTCTGAAATGCTGACAAAAAGGAATCCACTGTGAAATGAATGCCTGTCTGCCTGTCTGACTATCAAAATTAAAGCAGAGAAGTAGAAATTTATTGCCACCTGTCCCAGAGACAAATATGCGAGATAGATGTGCACTGCTTTCTCCAGGATGACATCTGGAGGAGTGTGGTGGGTTGACCTTGGCTAGATGCCAGGTGCCCTCCAAGCCACTCTATCACTCCCCTCCTCAGTAGGACAGGATGGAGGAAAATAAGAAAGGAGAAAATAAGATGGAAAAAAAACCTCCCGTGTCTAGATAAAGGCAGTCTAATAAAGCAAAAGAAAGGCCATGTGGAGAAGCTGAGGAAAACAAAAGATTTATTCTCTACTTTCAATCAGCAGGTGATGTCCAGACACATCCCAGGAAGCAGGGCTTCAGTACACAGTGTTTGCTCCAGAAGAGAAATATCACAATAACGGGTGCCACCGCCCCTCCATCCACCTTTTCTCTCCTAGCTTTCATTGCTTTTATTGCTGAGCAGGCTTCGTATGGTATGGAATATCCCTTTGGTCAGTTTGAGTCAGCTGTCCTGCCTGTGTCTGCTCCCAAGATCTCGCCCACCTCCTGCCTGCTGCTCAGGTGGGAATGTTGGAGAGACAGCTCTGATGCTGTGCCAGCACTGCTCAGCAGTAGGCAGAGCACTGTGGAGTTATCAACACCTTTCTACCTACCCGTGCAAAGTTTAGCACTGGGAGGGTTGCTATGGGGAAAATTGTCTCTCTCAGCCAGACCCAATACAAGGAGCACTTACTGACTATCAAAGTTATTGCAAAAAGGATGGCTCTGTCAGTTGCCCTAATTCCACTTAAATACATGGAGATTCTTTCAGTAATTAACTGAGCAGAACTTTGGGTGTTTCTTTGAGGTGTTTGTGTACATCAGTGTACATCAAAAATTCACAGAAATAAAGTAAGGTGAACATTTCACTTTAAATCAGAATATTTTTTCCTATTTTTGTCTCACTTTTACTTAACTTGAGAAGGTCAAATATGTATGTACTTAACATTCATTGCAGGGAGAAAGCTTTATGGAGGTCTGTCTGTGAGGACATTCCAACAGCACTTGGATGTTGTTGGCAGTATTTCTAATTGTACACAAATATTGAATCTTTGTTAGCTGCAATCCTCCATTTTAAAGAGAGGAGATTAAGCAAAAATTTCAAACATTATCCTTGTAATTTAACTCATTTAATGTATTACATATTTTGTGTCTGAATTTTTCTTTCTGTGATAAATTTTCTAGATTGATATGTCTCTTAATGCAGGTTTGACTGTTCCAAACAATCGCATCATGCAGCCTTAGCAGTTGTATCTCACATGTGGTTCCCTTTTGCAAAATCAGATCTCAGTTTATGAGTTGCAATTTGTTGACTGGCCCCTAACTAAGAGCTAGAGTTGAAGGTGGTGTTTTTACGTGGAAAGTAATAAGACATCCACATTTGCAGCATCAACCTAGCTGTATCTTGGAGCATATAGAGGGGCACATCACTTACTAATGACTATGCAAATCAAAGGTTGTGATATCTGAATTTGGGAATTTTTAAGCACAGCATAGAACAATGTGTTGTAGTGACTATTTTCTATATAAATAAACCTTCTGTATGATACATCAGTCTTTTAAATATAAATTACTTTTAATTTCATCTCATGCTTCAAAGTACGTACCCAGTTTTCCAACACTGATTTTTGGCACATTAGTTTCTGAGATCCAAAGAGAATCCTTCTGGGCTGTTTTAAATCATGCATGGAGGAAGCAGTTATTCCACGCTAAGTAAAACATAGGCTGAGATTCTCTCAAGTTTGCTCTCTAGTCTCAGGGAGATTTGAGGCGTTATGTTTAGCAAATAGCAAACAGTTGAGACAGATGAGGGCAATCTTCCTCAAAGCTGTTGCGTTAGACTGAGACAAGACTGCATCCATGTACAAATGAAAAGTTTATCTTTGCAAGCAGCAATGCTATAGTTTGACTATTTTTCAATTAAAAGTTGGATTCCATAGTGCACTGAATCTGTCACAGTGAAAAATGTAGGCTGATTGTTAATAATACTGCTCTATAATTATTGCTATTATACAGTCCAGATACTTCATGAGGGCATGATCCCCTGATTCTATTTGGTTTTGTACAGACCGCAGAAGAAGCAATTCCTGAGCTGTAAGGTTGGTAAGCTAAGTATGAGACTCATGCAAGTAGATGCAAGAAGCTTTTCTGTTGTGGCTCTTGGTGTTGCTGAAACTAATCTGTCACAGTGAGAGCTGCCCCCTTTTAGCCTTAACATTGCACACTCCTTCTCGTGTTTTGACATGTCAGGTGTTGAATGATGAAGAGTGAGCTTTTTTGTTAAAGAAGGTGGTTTTCAATATTCAAAAAAAACCTTTCTAAATATTTTCTTAAATATATAGTGGGTTCAATAAAAAAAAATCAACATATGAATATTAAAATACATTGCCTTCTTTAAAACAGAAAAGTTTTAAAAACCTCTACAAAATACTTCTAATGTAATTTTAGAGTGAAATAATTACTTGGAGGTGCCTGTGGTATGAAATTCAGAACCTTTTTCCCATGGATATATAATTATGGATTGAAGAGAACAAGAAATTGCTGTAGGCAGGTGCTCTCCCACAGCATCATCCCCCTTAGTGGACTGATGACAAGCGAATACTTCTAGTGGGAGAAAAAATTCAAGTTTCAATGTTTCTTCTCTGGCCAGATGGCTCATAAGGGTGTAAAACATATATCTTTGTCTGGCCATCCATCTATTTGCCAGAAACACAAGTTTGGCACTCTTACTGTCTTAGCCACAACCTAGACAACAAGGACCCATTAGAAGACCCCTTTTAGATGCTAGTTGAAATATTTATATTGAAAAATTCCATTTTGTTTTAGAATTTTGATGATATTATTCTGCTGTTCAAGAGAATTAAGTGAGAGAAACACAGTGCTTTTTCTATATTCATTACTTTAAGTTATTGTGTTACTGAGAATCACTGGAGCTCCAATGTAAGAGCAAGGACTTGCCATTTGGCAGCAGTGATAAACATGTCAGGGCATGGCTTTCACTATTGTCAGGAAGGAAGTGTGAAAGTGTGGCTAATCAGCTGCTGTTAGAAATTCAGTCAGTTTTTGCTTGTTTGCTCCAGGAGGAGTTGTTAGAGTTTAGCAGCTAAATTTGTCAATTTTGGGAATTTTTAAATTTCTTTTTTCTCTGGCAAGATTTAATCTCTCACTTCTGGATTGCATCGCTGAGTGTGGGGGTTGCACCCCTAGAGTGCACCAATATTCCTTTCTTCCTTCCTTCCTCAGAGCTGCTGAAGCAGAGCAGACTTTTCCTCTAGTGATGCTGCCAGCACCAAAATGTGCTGGCACACTTAGGCACTTAAGCACCAAAACTAGAGTGATAATTAACCTTCTGGTTATCTCAGTGTATCTTTTGTATCCTGAGACCTCACTTCATTGCAATAAGAAGAGGGTAGGAAGTAAATTTGGTAGATTATGTATGGGAACTGGAAGAAAATGGTAGGAAAAGGCTGGAATGATGAGGCTGGGGTGAAGAACGGTAAATAATAGGAAGATTCCCGTGAGACAAGGACAGAAAACGCAAATCAGTAAAGAAGGCTCATGATTGATAGTTGTCCTGGAGAACTGGATCCTAATCTTATGTCTGTTCAAATGGAGAAATCTTCTATAAAAAAATCAGATTAACTGAGGTCTACAGTAAAAGTGAAACCCCCATATTTCTCTTTGGCTGGAGAAGCCCGGAGGCAAGGAAGGCCAGGAGGAAGAGCAGAGGTGAGACAGCTCTGCTGTGGGCTGTTTCCAGCCTGAGACGTATTGGGTTTTGCACGTGGTAGTTTTTTTGTGTTTGAATGTCATTTCTGCTGAGAGGGACCTGTGTCCCCAAAGGACAACAGATCCTAGAAAGTGGAGGACCCTTCCTGAGCCTGTGTAGAGAAGCCTAGGCCTGCTCCTTGTTTGTGTGGGCAGGGAGGGAAGGGGAGAAAATGGTCGCCATGTTCTGCAGCAAGAGCTCGCAGCCCTGGAGTGCCCATATGGAAGAAGGGCTCTCCGAGCGAGCGTGCTAGCTGCCCGTGCGCTGCGCGGTGCTCCCGGAGATGGAATGCCGGAGCCAGAAGAGCCAGAAGTCGGCGAGGTGAGGCTCAGCTCGGGCCGCGGGCTGGGTGCTCCCGGCCTGCCCAGCCTGAGCTAAGCCTTGCCCAGCAGCAACAGCTCGTTCCAAAGCAGGAGTGGAGGGAAAGCAGCCTGCCGGCCCCACCACAGCTCCTGGAGGAAAAGAGTGTAAAGCTGTAGTTTCGTAATTTAGTCATTCCCTGCTTGTCTACGTGGGCATAGTTTGCTGTTCTATCTTTAATGAAAATACGGATTGTTAAAGTGCTGCTCTGCAAGGTGGGAGAATTAGGTTTCTTGTTTTAGCCCCAGAAAACTTAGTGTAATTACCTCTCGTTCATTTTGATGGCCTGAGTTTTTGTTGTAATTCCCATGAATTTAAACCCAAGCCTCGCTGCTGCCAATGGCAACAGGATTACACTTGTGTCAGCTGACCCAGAAGAAGTGTGTTTTCATTGCCCCACAGAGGTATGCTCTGATTTAGTGAAGTACTTCATAACCACAACAGGTCAATAGGAAGTACACTTGAACAGATACAGTGTTGCATGATGCTGAATAGTAAGGAGAAACAGTGTTAGGCATCTCAGAAGAACCCAGGATGAACAGATATTTTTAACCTTATTAGCTCTGTGCCTCAGCTTCCCACTTGTAAAATGGTTTACAATTAAATGAACCAAAGGGTTGTTCTGAAAATAAATTCATTAATGTTTGAGAATTATTCAGATACTATGCCATGGAGTCCAATAGACTATCCCACAAGTAAATGAAGATTCTCTGTTCTGTGAGATATGTTTTGAAGTGAGTATAAACTGAGGAAGATGGAGAACCACTCTCTGAACAGCGAGAATAACAAAAATACTGAATAACTGCCCTGTTTTTTCGTTGAGCACCATCTACCTTGGTTGTGGACTGAAGTGATTATTTCCCGGGGGAAAAATTAGAAATGTAATCACATAATTTAAATCCATATTGCAAATCGTGAATTTAAGGGAATGAATTAAGATTATATGTGTTAAGTCCTGCCTCACTTGCTGCCATGAGTCATCTTTTTTCCCATATTCTCTAACTTTGCGTGAGTTTGCAACAGCACTGCTCCTTTAAGCTAGTGTTTTTTTATATGCTAATATAGGTTTATCTGTCTATCTATCTATCTATCTATCTATTTGTATATTCTTCAAAGTCGAGTTACCAGTTGAATTAATTCCATGAGGAGTCCTTACAGCACATCTGGGTATTGAAATAGCTTAAAAAATCTGAAGCAGCCCATGAAAAAATTGAGATAAAAAATTAAAAGTAAAATCAGTTAAATTTGATAGTTGGACGTAATTTTCTGTATTACATCTGGAAATTCAAAGGTGGAACAACCATTACTGCTAGTGGCAGCTGTCTGGCCTAAACCTCTGCACTGCACTGTATAACATTGCAAATCTAAATATATAAAGTGCACTAAAGTACTTCTCAAAATCTTCTGGTACAAAAATTAGTTTTTGGACTATGTTGTTGTGGAAAGTCTGGGCTCTATTGTGCACCCAGCATCTCTCTGGAAGGAATGAACAAGATGAAATGGTTGTCATTTTTTTCCTAACTGCTCTTAGTCTGCAGCAGGACCTTACATATTCTCTGCACCAATAAATGCTTCTACAGACACAAGCTTTGAGGCCTTTGATGGTTGAATCCAAGAGCCATCCTCCATCCCTGGACCAGAGACATCCCCATGAACCTCCATCCTTTGCCTGGTAGCAGCTGTGGGATGGAATGGGTAAGAGAACTTTTTAGGTAGCTGCACAGATGGTGTTTCCTAACCAAACCTTGCATTCTCTCCAGGATAAATGGAGTTTGGAAAGGTCACCACCACATCATGGCCACTTTCATGCCAACAAAGAGTATTCTGTTTAAGTGGCTTCCCTTGGGGGTCTCAACCTGAAAAACCTATTCTTAAAGACAAATAGATTAATAAAGCAAGGGCATGAGCCCTTAGTAGGCAAATTTTCTGTCCATCTGACTCAGATAGTTTCACATAAAGAGAGATGAGAGGCACCATCAGAAAAAACAAGCCAGTATTTCATTTCTATCCTGGTGTTCCTGGGTGGGTTTTAAAGGAAATTAGAGACAAAAGTATTGGACTATATTTCTCTGGTTTAGTTATGTTAAGGCACTGCAATGCAGTTATATTTTAGATTTTGTATGTGACTTTACTCATTTGTGCTGTTTTATTGTTATTAAAAGTATTTTAGTTATATTGATAATGAAGTCAGATTAGGCTGTGAAGACTTCCTGACACATAATAAACCCTTTTGCTATTTTTGGAACTAGAACAGAAAATTAAAGAGATTCTATTTCTGAAATAGCAAAAGAGAGTCTTATCTTTCCAAAGTCTATGTTGATTCAAAACAGCTCATGGAAATAATGCAAGTAGAGCACAGCACAGTTGAGGAAATGCTGGAAATGGAACATGATATTCATTGGCTTATGTTCCTCAGCAGTGCCTGTGGAGTAGCCATAAGTGTGCTCTGGAGGAAGGCAAAGCTTGAACTCACTCAACTGTCCGTGTCTTTTTCAGTAGGATTTAGCTAATCAATACATGTGTAGATGTAAGAATTTTGGCAACTTCACCAAAAGCATGATCTGCTTGATTTCACTGAGCATTTGAGGTAAGGAGACTTCAACATCATTTATGTTGAGAGCTGTTTGTGCAGCAGCTATTTGTGAAAAATGTGCCATTTGCTTAGAACACCACCACAGTTCAAGACTAAAAATACCATACAGTGTTAGTTGATTTGTTCAGGGAGCTTTTCTTTCAAATTTGTTGCTAGTTCATGCTCAGAAGATGAATGCTAACTGGTCTGGTCTCCTGAAACACAAATGTCTAGCTGGGAAGAAAAAAACTTGTATCAGCTGGGCAGATATAATTAAAGTTTCAGGCTTACTTCATACCCAGGTGGAGCCTTTGAGAGATTTAAGGGAATTTAATGCTAATCCAAACCTAGTATCTCCCAACCGACGACATGATGGGCAGCATGGAAGTGTAATTGGAAGGGCATTGGAGGGGGACCTGGAGAGATTATAGAGGAGCGAGAAGAGAGGATTAGACAAGCACAGGAATAAGTACAGCAACTTCAGAAAATTACCTAATGCAATGCAGTCCTTGTGTCTTTGTGATATTCAGAATCCTAGGCTTGTCAGAGAATACAATACCACACACCTTTCAGTTCTGTTCTAGAAATCTGCATCTGAGAATGCCAACTGTCAAAGCCTTTACAAGCTAAAGGAAGCCGCTTAGGAAGACGTAGACAGTTCAGCTGACAATGCCTCCTGTTAATCCTGCCATGTATTAGAATCATCTATCCTTATCTCGAGATCTGTCAAAACAGGCCAAGTGATCAAACTTCCGGACGCTCGTCTGTGCATCATGTGGCACAGGGCCTCAAAGACACGGGGCTCCGCGATCTACCAGCACCCACAGATCTTGCTTAATGTTCACACACACTCTGAAAGGATTTTTTGGGAAGGTTCCCTTTAACTGAAATGGTATCTTCCCCTGTCTTAGAATTCCTCTCTACCACGTCATATAATCATATATTCCAACAAGTGCTCAGCAGCTACTGCTAGGGATTAAGTCAAAGCTTGCAAGCATGTGAATCCTCCTTTTATGACTTTGCCTTCATCTCATTTTCCTTATGTTGCTTTCACATTATCTTCATCTCTTCCAATACTGCTTTACTTTTCTTTACTTTTATTGGTGCTTTTCTCGTTGATCCTGTCCCCTCAAATCATTTATTTCCTCTCTTTAATTTGGAATGGATCTGTATGCTCTTCTCTTACTGCCAGTCTTTGTGCCTCTACCTGATGATCAGCGGTCTTTTCTAGGCACACTGTGAGTACAATTTGGCATGCAGCAGAGCACTAGTTTCAAGGAGCAGACACTGCCCAGAGGAACAGCATGGGACATGCAGTGAAATCAGATGAAATCCACTATGACTGCCTGAGATCCAAGTCAGAAAAGGCAGATTTTTAAATTAAATATTGCATTGCAAGTTGAGGGAAGGAAGCTAATGAAGTCTGTTCCCTTAGAATAAAGGATGTGACATTTTTTTCCTTATTTTATTATTGCTATAGTTTTTTTAAATAGTTGCAGATGAAAAATGGTGTCACTCTAGTTGATCCAAGAAGACAGATAGAAACTTAGGATCATCTGATAGCTCCAATTAGGGAAGAAATTGAGATGGGTAATTCTATGAAGCAATCTTTTTTGTTGATAAAATCCTGTTGTGCTTGCACATAGGAAACATCAGCCAGCCAGAAACAGTTCCTCTGTTCCTATCACCAAACTCCATGTAGCAGCATTGCAAGGACAGTCTCTAGGTTTCTCTGACCTTACACAAACTCAGGCTTGCTTTCTGCTCATTGCTTACATGCCTCCATCATGCTTTTAAGCAAGATTCAGCAAAAGCATTCTTTTAGATCAATATATTTTCTGAAGTCTTGTATTTTTTTTTTCCTTGTTTAGTTTGCTTTGGATTCTTTTGTTTTGCTTTTTTTTTTCTTTCTTTCCTTTCTTCTTTTACAGCTATGCCATGAATCTTTCAGATGACTTAAGTAAGCATAAACAGGCTAACAATGTCCTACTTTTTTTTGCCTTTAAGTGCTGCCTACATTTTATGGATGTCTCGCTGTCTCAGCTACGCATTCAATACACTGATTTTTTAAAATCATTTGCAGTGATAGAACCCAAAAGTTTTTAGGAAAGGCACAGTTTCCACCCCAATCCTGCCGAGTAGTCCTATGTTTAGGAAAGATTCCTAGGCCTGGAGTGATGGGTTTTTTTCATCAATGTTGTCACACTGTACTATTGGGAATGACGTAATAGCTTGGCTAATTAAATTCTAGTAATATGCACTTATGTGGCTGATCAGTAATAAAGCTATTCATTTTATAACATTTTAATCTTTAAAATGTTAGAAAAGCTATTTGAAATGAGTGGCTTACTGTAAATGAATGGACAGAGACCACAGTCAATAAGTAAAGTGCTCATTCACCAAAGTGCTTTAGCATGGTTATATTTTGTTAAGGATTTTGAAGGTGGACATAGTGTTGAATTGAAGCCCATCAGCCATTTCTGTCATTTATTTAGATTTACTAAATGATCTGAAAAGAGATTCAAATGCCAGCAAAAGGGGTTGGGCAGAAGGACTACCAGGCTAGTCCTCAGCTCTCCTACTGATGTGTTTTGGATGCCACTGAAGGCAAAATGCATCATATTATTGTGACCCACACCTTACATCAAAACCTTGAAACCTTGCCTTTGTTGTTTGTTGCTTTGAATGTGAGTTGATACAGTGTATGGCATGGAACTTGTGTTGCCCCATAAGAAGATGGAACCCAAGTACACACTTGTATGATGCTCGCACTGCTTGGAAGAGCAATGGTTTGGCTTGAAATCTTTGTCAACAAGTTTCCTGCAATGGTAATGACTGCTTGTTAGTGACACTTGGGAGA
This sequence comes from Tichodroma muraria, assembly GCA_013390105.1. NCBI lineage: Eukaryota > Metazoa > Chordata > Aves > Passeriformes > Sittidae > Tichodroma > Tichodroma muraria. The sequence goes on from WAAG01001337.1 coordinate 17,325, forward strand.
GGAATACACAAGATAAAACATGAGTCAGCCCACAGCATGTAACTTTTCAGGTAATGTTTATTAAATATTATCTTTGTTTCAAAGCAGCGCACTGGAAGAACTTCGAAATGACTTCAAAGCTTCAGTGATAATTTTTGTGTTATATTTTAGCAATGTGTTTTATCACTATAGCTCACTACAGATTTGCTTCAAATATTAAACAGACTCTGGCTATAGTAGTTAGCTGAATTGTTTATGGGATCAAAATCAAACTAAACGTTCAGAAAACTTTCAGCAAGAGATTCCAGTTAATGAAAGCACCATTTGTGATGTGCTAAAACATGTATACACATAGGTATTGCCCCATTTATCAGACATGAGAGCTAATTACCTCATCCACTGCTATATTTCTTCCATCCTCTGCATTTCAATTCCCAATATTAACACATAGGTGGTCAAGCTGACCATTGAATAGCCTGCATGAGCATGAATGCATTAAATAATTTAATGTTAGAAGAGTTTATTAAAC
>WAAG01001342.1:9058-30005 GCA_013390105.1 Tichodroma muraria
GGAGTAGATGGCCAAGAAAAAAAAAAAAAGCAGTTCATTGAGAGACACAACTGCTGTCTTTTCCCATTGTTTCAAATGCAAAATAGCTTCTTAAAATGCTTAGGAACATTTTTGGTAAGGCAGAATCTGCAGTGTTGTTTGTGCAAGAGATTTTTATTTTAAAGACATGAGAAATAAAAACTTGCTTCTGGAAAACGAGCTTATTGTTTTATAGCAGCCAGAACACTGTTCAACTCTGAAATAAGTGTTTCTGGGCTTTTCATTAGATTCTGGGAAATTATGGGAACAGATTTCAAGACAATACTTTAGCTGCTTCGGAAGTCCTTTTCTGTGTTCAAAATAAGCTACTCATTCCATTTTCAGGTTTGTATCCCTATACAGAGGACCATGTCATACATACAAAGTTCAAAGACTCAGTGAGTCAACATCATACAAATTTTGTATTCAGGCATGTAATGAAGCTGGCGAAGGTCCCCTTTCTCAAGAATATATTTTCACTACTCCCAAATCTGTTCCAGCTGCCTTGAAAGGTAAGGGTGCTTCTTTTTTCATTTGGGGGGTGGGAGGATAGCAGGTCGGTTTTGCTATTATGTTGTATTTGGGATATTGAGAACACTAAGCCCTTTTCAAGTGCAGGTAGAGATAGTGGGAGAATGCTTCTTTCATTTAATTGCCTAAAATATTCGCTCAAAAAATGAAAGACTTGGGGTTTATGCATTCTTTGACATAAGAAGTTTGTACTTAAAATTCCCTGCTTACCAGGAGAGTGGCATGTTAAGGTGAAAATGCTTGTTAGCATTTCTAGCATGTTTAGAATAATTTCAAGCATTGTTCGGAGGTCTTTTGGTATATGATGCACACTTACAGTCAGTAAATTTTATCTGCTTTCTCTTGGATGATATCTAAACTAGGAAGAGAAGCCTATATGAATTGTTAGTTGTTGCTCCAGAAAACACTAGCAGAAGAATAAATTTGAATCCAAATCCTTTGTTTCTCTGAGACAGAAGAGAAGGTAGAATATAGAATTTTAAAGGTCACTAGAATATGACAGTATGTGATGAGCGAAGCGGAGCTAGCTGTCACTTTTACGCTTTCTTCCTTCAGCACCAAGGATAGAGAGAATAAACGATCACACGTGTGAAATCACATGGGAGGTTCTGCAGCCCATGAAGGGTGATCCAGTTATCTACTGTCTTCAGGTCATGGTGGGAAAAGACTCAGAATTCAAACAGGTATGATGTGTTTAAGTTATTGTAGTTTTCTTCGATTAATGTTTGTGATAACTAGTTCAGTAAAATTAGTTGAGATTAGACTTACTAAAGCTTACTGTGTTCCAGTATGGTTTTAGTCACCGTGTTAACTTTTTTTTACTAAATAATACATGGTAGTATCTCTTAAACCCATCTCCTTCGTCTCAGAAGGAGATTCTGCACTAAATTACAGCCTCTCTGGGTTACACTGATGTTCACTAAATACAGCTTGACACATCTGGTGGTGAGGAAGTCATTCACTAGTGGAACAACTGACAAAAGGAAACCTTCTACCTAATGATACAGAAGTGAAACTGGGGAGAAAAGGGGCAAAGGGTTCTCTTTGCACTAAGAAAAGAAGCAGTTCAAAATGTCAAGGTACATATTATCCTGCATTCAGTGATAATTTTGCTTCCCAGTTTGTTTGTTGGGGTTTTTTTTGCTTCACAGTTTATAAACTGTCAGATATTTGACATGAAATTAGGCTTGAAAACTGTTTCATACTATTAAGCCAAGGAACTTTCCTTCCAGGACAGAAACAGTTAATTCTAGTATATTATAATTTTACTAGGGTTCAATATTAAATAAGTTTTGCCTGTGCTTTGGTAGATTATAGGCCTTAATATTTTCATAACTTTTAGTGTAGCACTGTGTTTGTTATGGCCATTTGTCAGATTTTTCAGTAAAAGATGAACCATAAACTGAGATGTCTTGCCATGTGAATATTCTTTTTTGTAACTTCAACATTGTAAATGCAACATTAGGTACGTAAGGTGTGATCTGTGCTGCTTTTAGACACAGTCAAATCACACTTTGATTATCAGTGTGTATGATAATAACCAAATGACCTGGGCAAGAAAATAAAGATTGCTTTTTGTGTATGGTGATAACAAAGTAGACTGAGGTATGTGATTGCTTTTGCCTGTGCAGAGCAGTCTAGCGTAGTAAATTAGAATAAAATGAAAAGACTAATTTGCAAAAATTAAACTTGGAGCAATGAAGAAGTAAACAGTATGAAAACAGCTTTTAAGACACCTAGACACGATGGTGGCAATTTTATTTGACATGGACAAAAAATAAACTGCCTGGAAGTCTGCTCTAAGCTGTTTCCTGCTATTTCGCTGCCATAATTTCACTCTCCTCTCCTCCTTCTTCCTGATTTGTCATCCAAATTGCTCATGTCATTGCTCCCTCCATGCTACAGACAAAGTAAGTTAATAATGTGCTGTTTGAGCTGTATACATCAGTCAAAGATCTTAAAGGGGTTAGGAAGCAACCATATAAATACCCCAGGAAACACACTGGAGGGGAAGGCAACTTCTGGCAAGGCACTGGGGACAGTGCCAGAAGCAGCTGAGGATGGTAACCCCTGCCAGCTGGCATAGCTGGAGCTGGAGTAGGATGTGTGTCAGTGGCCTGTTTGCTCACTCCCAAATGCATGATCCAAATTAGCAGAATTTTGAGGAAGCTGCACTTCCAATGGCCTGCCCTGCCTCAGAGAGAAAAGTCTCTAGGTTGTAGATTCCAGTAAAGCTCAGCTTGTCAGAGAACTCCAAGTCTAAGAGTAGCCTCAGGCACAGCAAGAGCTCTTCGAACAGCAGATTCAGAAGGGATTTCCTCTTTCTTTACATTTCTAGTGTGTATTTTCAGGATACTGTCTGACAGTGTGGTAACTGTAGGGAAAACTCCTGATAATGTAATATAAATATAAAACTCCTAAATAATGTGATATTTCTGTATCGTGCTACCAGTTAAATAAAGCAAATTCAGACTTTTGGAGGTGGGAGGGTGAAGGGGTTTAAAGAGAAAAATCAAATGGTGCTGTGCTGCTCCCCTAATACCTCCGTATCTGTTGAAGTGCCTATTACCGCACCCTTGTGAGGCTTTGTTGGCTCTCACAGAACCTTTACATAACGGCAAACTTAATTAATTTGAGAAACCAGAATTTAGATTTCACTGAATTAGGCACTCCATGCTGAAGCACTGTGAACTCATGTTAACCTGCCAACTGAGACCTCTGGAGAGCACCCTCATAAGTCATCTCTCTCTTGGGAATATGATGGAATTAAGAATCACAAAGAGGACTCTGTGGCTTTCCTGATATAGTGTTTATTGGGATAAATCATAAAAATATTTAAAATATAGTTATCTATATTTAAAAATATTTTAAACATAGATAACTACAACAAAGTACATTGGATTAGATTTAATGAATTGGCTTGATACGGAGTTAACTGCCTAAAATCCCGTGATGTGATATTGTATATTGCATCCCATTGCGAGTGATCACTAGAACACCTGAACTCTGGGGCTTGTGACAGTTTATTTGGTGTGTACTCATCATTCCACACAAGCAAGAGTAGTTCTTGTGTTTCACCAAAAGAACTGGAGACTTTATCTGGTATTTAAATTGCATGTTTGAGCTTTTTGTCCGTTTTACTTTGCATGGATGTGAACACTGGTGAGTTGTCATCCTTTTTAGTTACCTTCACCATGAACAAAACCATACTAAGATACCTGTGTGTATATAGTACTTTTTTTACTTGATGTATCCCTTTTTTGCCCCTTATTGCCAGATTTACAAGGGCCCGGACTGGTCGTTCCGATACACAGGCCTCCAGCTGAACTGTGAATACCGATTCCGCGCATGTGCCATTCGCCAGTGCCAAGAGGCCGCGGGTCACCAGGACCTGGTGGGCCCCTACAGCACCCCAGTGCTATTCATCTCTCAGAGGACTGAACCACCGGCAAGCACCAACAAGGACACTGTGCAAACCACAAGGACACAATGGTCACAGAGTGACCAAGTGTGTGCTGCTGTCATCCTTGCACTTTTTGCTATCTTTTCCATTCTGATTGCTGTTATCATTCAGTACTTCGTCATAAAGTGAAGAAAAGAGATCTATTTTATAATGCTGCCCATTACATTTTACTTTCTCATAATCTAAAAGTAATTCTGTTCTCTTGCTTTTATAAAACCAGGCATTTAGCACCGGCATTGGGACTGATGCAAACTTTCTCAGCCACTTTAAAATGCTTACTCGTAGGTATAGGCTGACACACGTTATTAAAATGCAAGCCACAGAAATATAATCTTTTCTTTATATGCCTTCATGCAGTACAAACTCGATATGGGGCAGGCACGCAGTATTTAATGGAAAGGGTTTGACCAGTAAACAAGGGTAAAGATGATTTCCTGGCCCACACTTCTAAGGGTTGCTAACAAAACAGGGAAGAATGTGTAGATCGCATTTAAAACTTACACTAACAAACTTGTGCTGTACACAATATTAATCTGATGCTGTGAAAGCAATTTAGCGCTGTATTTCTACCTCCTCATTTGTCTTAATTATTTGGGAAGCAGGATTTACGCTGAAAAACAGAAGGGGCTTTTCTCAGGCAGCAAATAATAAACTGGATGGAAGAGCATGCATGAAGGAAGCTTCTTATCTGATAAATGTGGAGTTCTTCACTGCAAGTAGATGTTTTCGAAAGACTATAAGGTGATGGCACAAGTGGTTTATCTTACCCCCAAGGATTTGATGTTTACTTACAAAAATGCCTCTTTTACTTCTTCTGAATATTGAAGGGAGAGTGTGAGAGACCTTCTTAGATTTGTTATTTAAATTGAAAAACACATTTCCAAAGTTGAGCTTTGATTGGATGCAGTTTATACAGATGTCTGTGCCCTCTGATTTTGGCTAGTCAATAGAATTTTGAGAGAAAATTCATTATTGAATTTTTGCTGTTTCCCCAACATTCACTTGCCATACCCACCAGAAATAAGCACTGCCTTTTTTTGGTTTTTCTGTTTCTTTCTTTCTTTCTCTTTTTTTCCTTCCCTTCTTTCTTTCCTTCTTTCTTTCTTTGGGGCACCAAATCAGAAGACGAAGTGTAGTAATTTGCACCAGAAAACTTAAAGCTGCTTTTTTCTTGAGATCCTAATGTTTAATGTAATGTCTCTTTGGATACTGTACCAAATTGTTGATTGCATGTAGTTAATGTTGCATTAGAGCACTTTGCAATTGCATAACTCATCAATGTTTTGTGAGCTTGCATTTGTGAGTTCTTGAATGACCAGACTGAATTTTAACAAGTATCCCATTGAACATCTTGCTAGATGTCAATGATTGCCAGTGACACAAAGCTTGTAGTGAAACTATCTTTAAAAAAAAAATCCTTGTCTCATCACACTTACGTTATTTGTTATACACTTTGTAATTAGCTACTTTTAATTTATTTGAGTTACAAGATAGTGGATCAATAATGAATTCTAGTTGTGTTCAGTTTAGCATTTTTAATAGTATTAAACACTTCTGTCAGTCTTAATAATAATAAAAAAAGGAACCTCTGTCTTGTGCTTTGAAGATCTCTGAAGAATTTCTCTTATATTAGAACGGGCATGTATTGTAATTGTTTATACGTCCAATGATCTGTGCTGTAGAATAATGTTGCTGAGTTTCGTTTTTTTTAAAAGAAAAAAAAAAGAAGAAATGGCGAAGAACTTGGCCTCCACGGGGCGAGAACGATCTGTCTTTAAAATGTACTGTACGTTTACATTTTGTTTCGAATTTGTCATTTGTACGTATAGGCTGATACCTTCCCGCAGGATACCGCGATAACTGATGTTTTCTAGAACCTTCTTAAAAGTGCCATGTTTGGCAGTGCAAATGAGGTTGCGTGTCACAGCCCAGAGATTTCTTACGGTTTCTGAATGTCTAAAACGGTAAGATTTGTTACTGCAGGTAGCCTGCAGTGACTTACGTTTTTCATAGTAAAATTCAAATGAGCTCCTATTTTTGATAGTCATTTAATAGTGTATTTGCCATTTGAGCCTCAGTGCATATTACTGCACTGAAGACAGTTTTTAATGTAATCTTAATTTTACCTCATATACTGTACATTCCAAAAATAAATAAAAGAAAAAGAGAAACTCTAAAGTTTTTAAAACGCTATAGATACACTACCAAACATATCACTTTACGGTTGTACAACGTCGGGCTCCATGAAGACGAACCTGTATAGTCTGATAGAAAATACATAAAACGATGTAGCAAAGTACCTTTAAGAGTCTGTGGACAATAAAAGTACCTTCTTTTTCGCTGCTGGTGGTCAGTCCTGTGCGCGCACCGCCGCCGCCCCTCTCCGCTCCCTCCTCCCCTGCCTCCCCCTGCGCCGGCCGGGCCCGCGGGGCGGGGCGGGGCGGGGGNAGGGCGAGCCCGAGTGGCCGTGGCCGTGGCCGCCCTGCGACGAGCGGCTGTGCCTGGCGCTGCCCATGTGGGTGCTCGTTCCCATCACGGCCGTCTGCCTGGGGCTCTTCGTGGTCGGCGTGGCGGGCAACGTCCTCACGGTGCTGGTCATCCGCAGCTACCGCGACATGAAGACCACCACCAACCTCTACCTAGGCAGCATGGCCGTCTCGGACCTGCTCATCCTCATGGGGCTGCCCTTCGACCTCTACCGCCTCTGGCGCTCCCGGCCCTGGATCTTCGGGCAGCTGCTGTGCCGCCTCTCGCACTACCTCAGCGAGGGCTGCACCTACTGCACCATCCTCCACATCACCGCCCTCACCGTGGAGCGCTACCTCGCCATCTGCTTCCCCCTCAAGGCCAAGGTGGTCGTCACCAAGCGCCGGGTGAAAGCCACCATCGGCGTGCTTTGGGCCTTTGCCTTGCTCTCCGCCAGCCCCTTCTTCTTCCTGGTCGGCGTGGAGCAGCCCGACAATCGCACTGACTTCAGCCGCGAGTGCAAGCCCACCCCGCAGGCGCTGCAGTCCGGCCTGCTGGCCACCATGTTCTGGGTCACCACCTGCTACTTCGTCCTGCCCGTCACCTGCCTCAGCGTCCTCTACGGCTTCATTGGCCGCGAGCTGTGGCGGAGCAACTCCCGCCTGCGGGGCCCCAGCTCGCTCCTCCGGGAGAAGGGGCACCGCCAGACAGTCAGGATCTTGGGTGAGTCCCGCTGCCATCCGCCTCGGGCTGTGGCTGGGGCAAGGACCGGGGCTGGGGGGCCGCGGCAGGGCTGAAGCACGCGCATCTCCCGTACAGGATAGGGAATAGTACAGGGGGACATCCCAGCCACGCTGCCGAGCCCGCCAGTACTCCCGGGATCTGCCACGGCAGGGATTTCACTCCGTCCCAGCTGAGGCTTCACCCGCGTGGCGTTGCACATCCATCCAGCCGTCTGTAGGAATACCCGTTTAATGAATTATAGCCTGCAGCTTGAGAAAAACCGTGGTAACATCACCAGTCTCTTCCAGTGGGCAGCAACACCTCTACATAGAAAATTTCTGCTTCTAAAAAGTAAGTTCTTAGTGGCCATTTGTAGCTCTCCAAGGAGTAAATCCACTGGTTGCCCAAGGAGGCTGAAAAACAGGAACTTAGCCCCTACGAGCTGTTTGGAGAGAAATCCCGTAATACCAAAGCACTTCCTACAGATGTAGGATTTTTAGTTCATTTTCTTAGTCATACATTCAGTAACCCAGCACCAGACTTTGGAAAGTTAGAGATCTTAGTCTGCTTTGGGGCTTTAATGTTTGAAAGTAGTGACCTTATCTGAAGGGAAAGAAAAATCCAGCTATGACTAAGGAACGTAAAACAAAATGCCCCAGTTATTATTTTTCCTACCTTTAGTGTAGTTTTTGCATGTCACATGGGAGACTTCTTTTACTGAGAGTGTAATCAGCTGGATGGAAATAGCATAGCACAAAGGAAAGAAACAGATAAGCCTGAGACAATTTTGCCGACCTTTTTGAGGAAGGTACTTACACTGAAGCAGGCACAAGGTTTTCCGACAGAAACACCCACATCCATGATCTCAGAACCCACTTAATGAGACCAGTGCCCCCTTACCTCAAAGATCCAGCAGCACTAGGTGCGTGGTGTTTCTCAGATTTAAACTTCCTTTGGCTGCATCCCTTTTATTTAAGCTCTGAGCAACACAGAGGATGCTCTAGAAATGATTGTTTTACTTATGTGCATTTATAAACAAAAATAATTAAAAGTATGGATACAGTAATACACTCATGTAATTGTTCCTCATCTGCTCCTGCTGTGTTGCCATTGCAAGAGGGTTTGTATTTGTTCTCATTGTGCTAAAATGCAACACGGGACCAGGCGAACAGCTGAAGTGACTCGGGCTAGAGATCCATCTACGCAAATAGCTGTCTCCAGCAGTAATGGTATGGGGGTGCATGAAACAGCATTAGTGGAAAAATAATCAATAGCCCAACTACACTGTAAAGTCTTTGTGTTAGATACCATCCCGTCACAATAGAGCGAATTCGGTGGAGCTTGGGTGACCGAGGTGCAGCCCAGGTCTTTTTCGGTGATGCAGACAAGTTAAACAACAGCTCTGCAGCAAATGGAGCTGCCGTGGAGCTTTCACAAAAACTCCTCATTCTGACTTTTGTTTTCCCGTCTCATATGTGGTGTTTACAGACATACCCAGGGGGGATTTCTGTAGTGCCTGATGTTATTATATACAGATGTTACGCCACTGTTGTCGTTCACATTTTTTCTCAGCAAACCTCATCTCACAGTTTAGCTTAAAATTTTACCAGTTACCTTTTACTTCAAAGACTAACAGTCAGACTTGATGCTGTTCCCATTTTCATGGTTTTCCAGCAATTTAATGCCCTTATTTCTATATATCATTTGTATCAGTTAGAAGAACCTGCAAAATCAGCTACGTAAAATTTAGTTTACTGGATGGTTGAAAAGTTAACTCACTCCTTAACGGCCGCATGTGTTATTTTGTCTTATAGCTGTGGTGGTTCTGGCCTTTGTAATTTGCTGGTTGCCTTTCCACATTGGCAGGATCATATTTATAAACACCCGGGACATGAGGACGATGCTGTTCTCCCAGTACTTTAATATATTCGCCCTGCAGCTTTTCTACCTGAGCGCATCCATCAACCCTGTCCTCTACAACCTCGTTTCGAAGAAGTACAGGGCAGCAGCCTGCAAGCTGCTGCTGCCGCGCCGAGCTGCGGAAAGGGCTCTCACGGTAACAAAGGACGCTGCGGGCTACACGGAGACCAGCGCCAGCACAAGGAACGAGTACACCACCAGCTTCTGAGAGCGCACCCCGCGCTTCTGCGGGCACTCTTGCCTACGGAAGGGAACTTCCCTTGCACGGGAGAGTCGCAAAAGGATGGACATTTGTTTGGGCTTGTGGTGTTTCCTAACTGTCTGTGTTCTGGGATACCTGTGTTTTTGATAACAGCAAGCAGGCGCCAGAAGTAGGGAGAATGATGTGCAGCTCGGGAAAGATGATAAGTCAACAGGAAAAGCTGGAGTAAATGGCCCGTAAAACCATGAGTTTACTTTATTACACATTGTTCATTGCACGTGTTCTGTGCCATTTCTAGTATTTTCTAAAATTGGTAACACCAAGGTCTGCAAAGGAGCACTTCTTGGGAGCAGTAATGGGTAAAACTCCCAGACTGCCTTCACCATTTTAAAACGGTTTTCTTATAAAAGAGATTTTACAAAACACAAGTCTCACAAGGAGTTGGACACAAAACAATCACCCACCAACCCGAACAGCCCTGGAAAAAGAGGTGTATGCTTTTAGTACCTGGTCTTGTAATCATGAAGGGGACTTTCCTGGGCAGTTTCACTAATTTCCCTTAGGAAAGCATCTGCTGCACACAGCAGTCTCTGGGCTTAGCCCTCTTGGCCTGACCCACGGGATCAAATAAGGTCTTTTATTTAAATGTTAGCAACCATTCCTCTGTTGTAAAACTTGAGATATCCCAGGTCACTTCCTTAGGATAGATGAGCAGTGTTTGGTAAATCATAGCGGTACGTCTCCACTGCATCACATTGTGCATTGCATGTGCAAATAATAAACCAAGCTAACCCGCCTTGCCACAAACAAGACCCATCACTGAATGTGCTGGACTATGTCCAGGACTTCATGCTGCATAACGCTGCACTGCAAGTCAAAAACCAACTCACTAATTCTGCTCCAAAAGATTTTAATTGGAAACTTCAAGTGTACGATTTAGGAAGGAGGCTAGTTGTGAGGAAAAGCTAGAAGAAGCTGCAGCAGTGTTTTCTCTGGAGGATCATTGCCTCTGTGCATTTTACTTGTTACTTTATTGGCTCCAGTGGTGTGAATCTGGACCAAAATTGATGATGTGGGACAGCGCTTACAGGAGCATCCCTGATGGTATGTCCATGCTTGCCCTTGGTTCTCTGTTAACTTCTCCTCCATTCAGGCAGTCGTAGAGAGTGATACTGTCCCCTCTGAGCCTCCTTTTATACAGGCTAAAACCCCATCTCCTTCAGCCACTCCTGACTTGTGCTCCAGAGCCTTCACCAGCTCCACTGTCCTTCTCTGGAGACGCTCCAGCCCCTCAATGTTCTTCGTGTAGTGAGGGGCCCAGAACTGGACACAGGGTCGAGGTGTGGCCTCACCAGTGCTGAGTACAGGGGGACAATCCCTGCCCTGCTCCTGCTGGCCACACTGTGGCTGATACAGGCCAGGATGCCACTGGTCCTCTTGGCCACCTGGGCACACTCTGGCTCATGTTCAGCCACTGTCAGCCAGCACCCCCAGGTCATTTTCTGCTGGGCCACTTTGCAGCTACTCTTCCCTGAGCCAGTAGCGCTGCCTGGGGTTGTTGTGGCCAAAGTGCAGGACCTGGCACTTGGCCTTATTGAGCCTCATACAACTGTCCTCAGCCCATCAATCCAGCCTGTCCAGATCAACAGGATTCAACAGCTAGCTCAGAGATCTCAGAGCAGCAGAGTAGAACCCAAGTCTTCTCCGAGTTTTAAAAATATGACCAGTTCTCCGTTAAAGAGTCTGTAACTCTGAGTCACTGAATAAAATCTAAAAAAATCTAAAGACAAAAAAAATCTTCCATTTCACTGCATACACAAAAAGTGGTTTGTTTTTTTTTCAGCTTCATACTGGTGGAGAGCAGTTGTCTGCAAAGCTTGGATTAGGTTGCTTTTGCTGGGGGGTGTCATTAAGATGTTCAGTTATCATAAAAGAACAGCTGTTATTTTTGGGGGGGTTGGACAAGTTATTATGAACAGAAATCTTTGTAAATGTATGTAGACCAAGGGGGGGGGGAAAGCTTTATCACATTGATATGTGGCCGTGGAGCTGCTTCTGCGTGCCTGCAGTCTCCTGATAGTGGCTTTTCCTTTATCAGTTTCTGCTAAATTGCACTGGGAGTGAAATACTTGCTCTCAGAAATTTCCCCAAAAGCAGTTGCATAGGTACCAGAAGCACAAGGTGAGTGGAGGAAGGAGGGAAATGTCCTGGTGGGATGCTGCCCTGAATCCCCTTTTCTAGGGTGCACTCTGTGCCACAGACAGCCCTGGCACTGCTTTGCTCTCTGTGTGTGCTGGGTGTCCAAAGCAGGTCCCTCTCAGCCGGGGCTCCTGCTCGCTGATCCCAAGCTGCTCATGGAGTGACTGTGTTTCTGCAGGGAGCTCCAGGCTGGGGCTGCTCCTGCCCAGCCTCAGATGCTGCAGCAGCAAGCCTCTGCTCCTGCTGGCAGACTCCATGGAAATGGTCTGGTTTTCTGGCAAAGTCATTTGTATCCCTATTAATAGAAGGTATCCCCCTTGCATGCTTAGTAGGATAACACAGGCAGCAAAATCCCACCTGTGAGCTTGCAGTGCCTTTTTGTTAATGCTCTCTTCCCACCAGAACACAGGCTTAGGAAATAGATGAAGTTTGGGGTGTTTACTCAGAATTAACCAGGCCTGGCTCTGCTGTCTCTGGCATTCAGTACTGGATTGTGTAAGCAGGGATGTTGTAAATAAAATAGCACTTCCCAGGAACTCTTAAGTGCAAGCAGGCTATCTTATTTCAGAAGTATTTTCCATACCATGAAGGCTGTAAAATATAAGAGAAAATGGACTAAAAAGAGAGAGAAAATGGGACAGGGGTGTAAAAGAGAAGCAGAGAAATCAGATGATAAAAAGGGAAGCATCGTGAGTTAGTCTCTTTTTTAAAGCATGTAGTTATGTTGAAAATCACAGGAAAGAAAATCAGGAATTTGACAGAGCCCTGAGACTTGCTAGAGTTGTGGTTTACTGAGGAAGAGCTAAATCCAAAGTTAGCCACATGAAGCTTTAAAGGAACCTAAAACTTCATTTTTAAACATGTGAACAGGTTTTTTCTTAACAGAGAGGAAAGAAATTCTTCCCGCGGACCATAGTCAAAAGGCACAGCTTGGCTCCCAGCTTTGGGGTGGTATTGGGGTATGCCCACCAGGAAGGAAGGAAGATAAAGAAAATGAGAGAGAAAGAAGGGAAGGGAAGGGAAGGGAAGGGAAGGGAAGGGAAGGGAAGGAAGAGCTGTAGAGCTGTTTTGGAGAGGTTTGGTGCTCTTGGGTGAACAAAGACCTCTCAAGTTCAAAGCTGCTCTTGTCCTTGCTGGAATGATGCTGTCTCCAAGGGCCATGTGCAGCTGGCCTGGCAAACAGAGAGGTGCAGGGAAACGTTTCCTCCCCACAGTCATCCCCTAAAAATTTCATTTATCACTGCGCTGCATCACTCCCACAGGAAACACAAAGCCTAAGGCCATCTCAGCAATCAAACAGAGGGATTATACAAAGTAAGAGGAAAAACAAATAGGTATAAAATGTCCCAAACTGTTCTGAATTAGATAAACCAACAAACATGGTCTTGGCCTTGGATCAATACAGTCTGATGGGAACAAGCCCCAGCATCCCTGGGATGCCGCTTCCTATTTGGTTTAGTAACAGGCTTAGCATTGCCAAAACAGGCCAATTCTATGATAAAACTAGTATCCAGAAGTGTATTTCACTGCTTTAGGGAACTATTTACAAACCGATTTTCTCTTGCTGTATGCTCCTGGTCACCTGTGATGCTGCACTTGAGCTTTGGTGGGAATTTCCTAGAACTCAGAAGAAAACTGGGGGAAAACACTGCAAGGGGAGAAAAGGAGGAAAAAACTGCATTTGAGGAATTGGGGACAGACACAAAATTTAACCACTTGTGCACTTGGTACCAGTAGATGTTAAAAGATTTTCCCATCAGGCAAAGCACAGCATTTTCCACAGGCTCAAGTCCAGTTGTTGCATTGTTGTTTACTGCTAAGGCGGGCTTGGTGCTTCTCATAACAAGGCAGATGATGGCTTGCAACATCTGGGTGAATATCAAGGGACCAAGGATCTCTGGTGCCTGCCCAGATGTCACTGCTGGAACTTCAAACTGAGCCTCAAAACACTGGGAAGCAAAAGCAATGCTGTCTTCTGCTCAGTGTCCCTACTGTGGGAACCCTCTGGTGACCCAAAATGTTAAGGCTGATGTCACCCAGTGCTTCCATGGGCCACACCCATCCAAATCTCCAGGCATGCCACATGCCACCAAAGCCTAAGGTTTCCAGAGCGTTTATGAAAGCCAGTTTTGGACCAGAAAATGGCTGTCCAGGTTGGAAGCACCTAACAGAGATGAGGCTGGAATCCCCTCCTGCAGCACCGCTAAGCAGCAATACTACTTTTGTTTTTCCTGGGGCTGCACATGTCCAGCAGTCCACATCCTCAGTCCCCCATAGCCAAGATCACAGCTCTCCTACACATCCTCTCAGCCTCCTTCCCAGTGGCTGGGGGCTTCCAGGCCCCCTGGAACAGCAGAACTCCAAGAGTATATACCCAGGATGGGGGTAGCATATGCCCTGGGAGAGGACAGAGAGCAATGAGGCTGACAACTCTGTCCTGCCTCTCACTTGCTTCATCTTCCCCTCAGATCACCCCATCTGCATGCCACCCATTTTCCAAGATGAGTCCTTGCTTCTTCTATCTCCACTTTTGGACTTCCTTCCCCCGCTGCGGAGCACAGATAATGCTGTCTGCTTTCCCTCCTTTTCCCTTTCCTTCTCCCAGCCAGAACTCACCGGATGGATTCATTTCTTTCTCTTTCAGAAGTTGTCTGTGACAAATATCTCTGCAAAGGGGCTCATCCAGGCTGCCAGGGCTTGGTGAGGAGCCAGATGTTTCGACCAGAGCCTGTCCCCGTCAGCCATGAGCCTGTATGAGTTCACGTTAAAGTTGTTTAAAGTTTTAACAGCACTTCTGTGTGAGCTGATTTTACAAAAAGATTAACCCTTAAGAAGGGCTGGGTCAATTTTTTCCCAAGATACGAAGGCCATGTAAAGCCCTTGCACAGATTCCATCTCTCCCCACGCCCCTCATGGACACTGTCCTAGGGCCCACAGGCAAAAAGGCAGGGCAGGAGAGGAAATTCAGAGTGTTTTCCCTCAACCCCAGCATGTCCCCTGCATGCAACCAGGGATGTGTCCACAAGGTCAACCTTCAGTGTGGGCTGAAGTCAAGTCCTAAACCTGAGACTCTGTCAAATACCACTGTCTTAGCAAAGAGCCCAAATTCAGCACAGTGAACCAGCCTGAGATGCATCACCTGGAAATCCCTAAAACCAGTATGAAGTGACAGGAATGCAAGCCAGATGGGAGGGTGTATTTACCCGGAGTGGAAGAACCACCACTAGTGTGTTGCTGCAACGCGAGGCACTCAAATCCCTGTGGAGGTTGGTGCAGTTGCTGTATCAGAGGTGACAGCTACCCTGGCCAGAGTAAGAGAGAAAAGGCAGCAAAAGGATAAAAGTAACCTTTTATTCCCTCCAGAACTTTTTTAATATCATCCTGTGTGACAAGGAGCAGCATTTCACCACAGCAAAAGCAAGTCAGCTCCGTGTCAGTGCACTCAGAAACTCAGCTGTGATGTCACCTCACAGAGGCTGGGACAGTTCCATAAGACTGTTGTTGTATCAGGGATATCCAAGCACAGCAGGACTCTGCAAGTGGGTTCAAACCCTATTTGAGCCATCCACTTAAGGGTTAGACTCGATGATCCTTGTGGGTGCCTTTCAATTCAGAATACTCTGCGTAATTCTGTGTAATGTTTCTGTATTCTGAAGCTCTGCAGAGGTTGCAAAGCAATGTCAGGAAACCTTGAAAGCAACAAAAAAGACCTGGCGTCTGCTATAAATCAAGGATACCAGCACTGCCCAGCTTGCAGCTAAACTGATTATAAAGGGAAGCATATGCCCAACAAACGTGTGGCTCCTATGCAACAAATTTTCCCCATCTTAACGAGGAAATCAGTTCCCTAATTTAAATATAGGTCTGCTTTTTGTCTATGCTGTGCAAATACACCTCAAAGACAAGTTGTGTTTTGAACCTGTGGAAGCACAAGTTGTCCACAATGACAGAAGAAGAGAAATGTGGAGAGAGGCTGAATTTCTCCCTCTCCTGCAGCAGCTGAACATAGCATAGGGAACATTCTCTTATTCGAGGGTATCAATTCTGCCAAGTGAGGCAGCATTCCCAGCCCTGGACTTTATTTGATGCTTGTAGGCTTCACCTCCTTACAGATTTCAAGACACTTCAGCAGAGTCTGCTGGAATGACCTGGATAAGCCATATCCGTGGCAGGGAATCATCTCGTCCACTTGCTCACAGCATTCTGCTCCTCCAGAGCAAGCCTGTGAGCTAAGGCAGCCAGGACAAGGGAAGCTGCTCCCACAGAGTGGCAGGCCAATTTTTCTGCCTCTGGGAAATTACCACAAAGATGCAGAAGCGACAGACTCAGAACAAAGAAATGTTTGCTCCTTTACATGCTGCCTGTTGTGAAGGGAGATCTCTCCTGCAGAGCCTAGGGACAGGAAAGAAACACGGAAGGATGGACATGGCAGAAAACAGCTCTGGCTGGGACAAGCCTGGGAAAGGCAAAGGAAAACATGGAAGAGTAGCAGGAGCTGGTCCCATGGAGCAGAACCCCCCTACCACACAGATGGGATCCACTCAGATCCATTTCTTCCCCATAAACACTTCCCTCCTTACGTATTTTCCCTTCACTAACTGATTTGGTCTTCAGAGTCCCTTTTACAGCTGTTGGTGAGAAACAACAGCTCATGAGGAGCTTGTAATAGCCAGAGTCCTCAATTTCATTTGGTTTCCTTCTTCTCAGACACCTCTTGCTTTGTGAAGTGCAATGTGTATGAGGAGTAATATGCCTCTCTGTGGAAACGTCAAATGTATTACATTTTAGTTTGGGCTCTAGGAACACTGCATTTATTTCTAAATACAGAAACAAAATCTATTTCTTGCCTCCTTGTCACCAAAACATGGGACAAGGCTGTCAAAGGAAACACGTGCCAGTAAGAAAAAATTGACCGGTAATTTCTGTTACATAAAGGGAGAAATATCCAAGTTAGACCATTTGACAGCACACATCACTGCATTACAACTGATGGTCATAAAAAAAAAACAATCTTAGGAGAAACTGTCTCTGTAGGCTTGCAGACTGGAAGAGCAGAACAGGGTGCTGGTTTTGTGCTGGGTAGTCTAGGATATTTACACAACAGAACCTTTAAAACTGAGTTTTATTGGACAAATGACAGGGAGCAAAATCCCACATCAGTGCTCAGGGAAGCTGGGCCATGAATGAGTTTGGGTCACAGATCCACAGGGCAGGGTGGTGTGGAGCGACCAGGATCTCACACTCATGTTGAAGCCAGTGCAGCGAACTCAAAGTGGTCACTGAGCTACAAAGGATCCTGATAGTGCTTGGTGCCATTTGGGAGGAACCCTGATGCAGCCAAAGGATGTTCACTCACCACCCTGCAAAACACCTCTGCTGTGCCTTAGTGGCTGCTGTTTACCAGAAGGTATAAGCAGGAGAGTGTTTGACTCCAAGTATCTGTAGGTAACTGCAGAAGCAATCACTTCCAGGCTGCCTGCACAAACCTGGCCCTGCTTTGAGGAAGGAAGAAAGAGGCATCCCTGGCTGCTTTCAGTGACCCGTGAGGAAAAAGCTGCTCATAATGAAAGTATCAGTGGTGCCATGCACCACCAACATGGCAGGACACTGAACTCCCCCTCACAAAGCAGGGACCGGGGCCTACAACTTCTACAGCAGGAGATAGGCAGAGAATTTGCAAAACCATTTTTTCTGCCTCCATGACACAGAGTTGACAGATGCTGCCTTCACTGCTGTCAAACTGACTTTTACATGATTCCTAATCTTGCTGTTTTTCAAAGCACTGAAAAAGGGAGCGAGTGATGAAGACAGAGGCTCCTGGAGCGGCTCCTGCTCAGGGCAGGTTTCCCTGCCCAGCATCGCAGCCGCCACAAATCACGCTCCTGCCACAACACACTCCAACTATTTCCCTTTCCACTGCGTGTACCTCAGCACGCTGCTTTATAAAGCAAGCACATCTGTTCCAAGGTCATTTATACAAGGGGTGTTAAGAGAGAAAAAGAGCACTTTGTTGTATTTGCACGGTACTAACAAATATCAGATATTTCCTACATGAACTGATGGGCCTAGCTGTTACAGATGCTTAACAGCTCACAGGTAAAACTTTCTAAGGGAAGAGGGTTTGCTTTTAAACCCAGAAGGCAAAACAAAGGTCAAAGCAGAACTCCTAGAGATTAATAAAGATGCAAACCCCCAAGAAATAGCATTGTAAGTTCTTACTAGTCTTTAAACAAATTAACAGCTTCACTGTTTATCATTATACTCCAGCTAGAATTCTGAGGTAGGTGTGAAGTCATCTACCTTAAGAGAGCTGATGGTAATGCAGGAAACCTGGACCCAGGATCTAAAATCTGCAGTGCACAGACACAGAAAAATACTGCAAAGTAGGTAACTGCAATGCAGGAATAAGTTTTCTCAACGAATCAACCCTAAAAGAGATGGTGATGAGGAATGAGATTTTCAGTCCACTGATACCATGAAGATGAAGGTGTAAAAAGGTACTAATAGTGGTACAAGAAGCACCATAAAAGCCCTGCAAAATATTTCAGTAAATTGTGAGCACCATTGCTATACCAAATGGCTATTAAATTACTGCAAAGGATAAAAACCTGAAAGTCATCAGCCAGGATGATCACACAGCCTCATAGCTGTGTATCAGAAGGTACCTGCACAAATGGAAACATACCAGAGGTATGAGAACACAAGGGGTATGACAACTTCCAAAGGACATTGTGGCAGAGATAGCTTTTGCTCTCTCCCGTCTGTCAAATCAAAACACAACATATCAGCAATGAGAGCCTTCTGAGACACCTCAAATGGGACATCCAAGCAAACAAGTCTGCTAAGACAAAAGGGGTGAGAGGAAAGGGGTGTTAAGCAATCAATCACTTGAATGAATTGGGTTTGTAAGCCACAGATGCAGGAACAAACTGCAGCTGTTGAGAGAAGCAGTAGGTTTTAGCAGCAGGTCTCTTTCAAGGAGTAAAGGCCCATCCAGAAATTCTTGCCAATCCGTAAATTATAAAAATTGAAGCTCAGAGGGCAACTTGCTGGTTAACTGGAAAGGCTGAATTGTACATAAAAGAACAGCAAGACTAAGACCCACTTTTCCTCATATTGCCATCCTCTTCTCCACTTGCCAAAAGAAGCCCACTTAGTCCCTGGGCAGGGGGATGATTTCTGCAGAAGGGTTGGTGCCATTTTCCTTTCAACAGATTTTAGGGAATGACATGGTTTCTGTTGGTTCTGGGAGTGAATGAACACCCTCTCCATGCTGCACAGAGATGCTGTTGTCTGGTGCCCTCTAGCTTTTACCTGCAGCTTTTGGTGGAAGGCAAAATCCTTTAGTCCCAATCCAGTTAGTGGGAGCTTTCAAATTCAGGATCATAATTAGATTAAAAGCCATTGTAGGATGGGATCTATCTATCTATCTATCTATCTAATCTATCATGCTGCCTCCCCTCTTATGAAGACAACACCAGCACAAAGAGGTGACTGCAAGTTACAGATGAATGTTGCTGTAAATTTGATTTCCACTTACTTCAGGCTTACTGATCCTCAAACATCCCACCTCCATGCCCAGCTCTGAATGGAAACCCTAGAGCACACAAGTCAAGTACTGTGTCTGAATCAGCAAGCTACTTGTGAAAGAAGAAGTTTCTCAAACATGGGGGTAAAAAACTTCTTCAAGATGTAACAGAGCAGAGAGACTTCTTACAAGTCTTTGTTTGGTTGTTTTTTTTTTTCAGGAGAAAAACATACTGAAAGGTATTACCCTTTTGCTTGATGCAGTCTATTTTAACACATAATTCAGCAATGGTGCAGTCACATTTGAGAGACTGGTAAGTGAAAATGCACAAATAATTTTTGTAGTCTTTCATAAAGAGGGTGTCTAGAAGGGAATTTTTCCAAACAGAATAAAAATTCATCTGAGATAGTCATGCAATGCATGGACACCAAATAAATAAATTTTAGGCTATACAGGAAACAAAAGGATCATTAGAAAGAAACTATTTATAACCTAATTCATGCTCTTATCCAGTTTTTAGGCTTCAATTGACTTGATTTGAGACTCAAAAATTTCTGGATTGCTTTAGGTCACATCCTCAGGAATTCTTTTACTAATTTTTAGTCCTTCTAGTCCTTAGTATTTTTAGTCTAGATAGTCTAGGACTTCTGAAACTCTTCAAGATGGGATTTTTTTTGTCACTGGCTCTGAATAATTATTTGGGGTTTTATAGACAGCAGGTTATGGATATACCTCCAAAAATGTATCCACAGAGAAGCTTTTACATACCCTGATATTTAGAAAAAGTGTCAGGGACATGAAACACTCCACCCCAGAGGCTCTGGTCAAAAAGCCCAGAGATCACAAGCAGATGCCTAGGTTTATACAGACCACGATGCCCAGCAGAGGTTATTAATGAAGGCTGGTCCCTCTAGACACCTCTGGTGAAAGCTGAATAATCTGTCAGAGCACAACCCCCAAATTCCTCATAACACCTGAAAGTAAAGCTCGGTAGCAGAGGCTCCGGTTTTGCTCCACCTGCACCATTTGCAGCTGAGCTGCCTGTTGCAGAAAATACCTTTCTGGGATGATCCTGGTGGATCCCTTTCAACTCAGAATATTCGCAGAGTCCTCTTCTGTGATTCTATTAGAGAGTGTACTATTAGAGAGCTACGAATGTGGTGACGGGCCTTGAGGGGAAGCCGTGCGAGGAGCGGCCGAGGTCCCTTGTTCTGTTCAGCCTGGAGGAGGCTGAGGGGAGCCCTCACTGCAGTTACAGCTTCCTCGAGAGGGGAAGAGAAGGGCAGGGGCAGGCACTGAGCTCCTCTCTGTGTGACAGTGACAGGACCCGGGGGAATGGCCTGAGGTTGTGCCAGGGGAGGTTTGGGCTTGGTATCAGGAAAAGGTTTTTCGCCCAGACGGTGGTTGGGCGCTGGAACCTGACAGAGCTCCCGTAGCGTCCGGCAGTGCTCTCAGGCGCACGGTGTGACTCTTGGGGGTGGTCCTTCGCCCAGGCAGAAGTGGACGGGCGGATCCCTGTGGGTCGCTTCCAAGGCAGCTCACCGTCCCCGTTCCCTTCCCCTACGGAGCGCGGACACCGCCGGGAGCCACCGCCCCGCCCCGCCGAGCCCCTCCCCCNGCCGGGCCGGGCGTGAGGGGGATGTGGGCTGACCGGCCCCTCGCGGGTCTCGCCTCACCCACCGGCTCATTCCAGGGGCCGCCCGGTTTGTCGTCTCCTCAGGGGACTCTTTCCGCCTCTTCCCGGGGCTATTCAGAGAGCCCGCGCCTTCCCCCTCCGCCGGTGATGCTTCAGAGAGTGCTCCTGCCCCTCAGACAGTGCAATAAAGTGTGTGTATATACGTATACATATATATACCTACTCATGTGCGTATATATATATATATATGCGCGTGTATGT
>WAAG01001342.1:30057-58630 GCA_013390105.1 Tichodroma muraria
GTATATATAAAGTATATATGTACTTATATATACCTATAATTTCATATATAAATATATATAGCATATATCTAGTGTATAAGTATATAGATACTTTATATATATATATGCACACTTTATACTATATATATAGTGTGTGTACCTATATTCTATATATACAGTGTGTGTATATATACAGAAAATATATATACTTCTGTGTGTAGTTTCTTTAAGCATATATCTATACATCAAATAAAAAAATAATAATTTTTAAAAAATAAATATATATATATCTCCTCCATCCTCCCCCGCCCCTGCCTGACAGCACCCTTCTCCATGAGGGCCTTTTGATAACATGGGCTTGTATTTTGCTCCCCGCTTCTGCCCCATTACAGCGATTTCTTTCTCCAGCCCTATACCAGGTACATTTAATGTGCATACAATGCAATGTGCAGGAAAACGCTCGCCTGCTGAGGGGTGTTCTTACTAACCCCACAGCAGGCCCATGGTGTGGGTTTGGTAGAGAGCAACTTTCTCACAGGGCTGGGGGTGCCCAGGAGAAGCAGATGCTGATGGGTTGCACAGATCCCACTGCTGCAGTCCCAAGGGAGTGCATACAGAGGTGATGTACATATGGTTTGAGACTGAGCACCACGGCAGGGCAGCCAGGTGACTCCTGGGTGAGTTTTGTTTCATCCTGGTTTTATGGAAATCCTGCTTCCAAGCAAGCAAAATTGATTAAGTCTGAAAATGGATTTTAGTTTCCTTTTCCAAGGTAGCAGAGTGATGTCACTGGTAGCTTCCTCCTTGGTGTCAAGCACTCATTAGAAGCCTTTGAGACCTTGGACAAGGAACTCCTGCATTATAGCCAGGACATAATCCTGGTTCTGAGTCATGTCCGGGTAGGCTGTGCCCTGCTCCAGTTTGCTTCCAGGTGCAGCAGTGTTCTTGGCACCTGCACCAGCCTTCACAGCACACTTTCTCTGCATGCCTTTCCGAGCATGTCTCACCTCACTGAAGCCAGATCCATAACCAGGAGGAATAAAATCATACCTTTGTGTGAAGTGGGATCTGGGAAGAGCACTCCTTTTATGTATGGCTTTGCTCTCCCTAGCAGAGAGCCTTCCCTAGTCCTCTGTAGTTGCTTTTAATTCTGTAAGACGTCTTCTGTCTTTCTTCCAGTCTACTCTAAGAAGCCTTCTCTTCACCCTGTTGAACTTAAGGAAGTGTTTAACTACCTAAGTGAGTGAAGATGCAAACACACAGATATGATAACTGTAACTGAAGGTCTTTCCTTCTTCATAATATTTTCCTGCTTCTCATTATAAACTCATGTCAGGATGTTCTTCAGTTTCTTTCCCATGTGTTTGACAGATCACATTCGGGTTAGGTGCAAGAAAACAAACAGTAATTAAAACTTTTTTGTGGTGCATGCACGTTTAAGTCTACTCTAATGTGCCAAATTGTAGTCCATTTTAGAAAACACAAAGATGTGTGTTTATTGGTATAAATGGCACTGTTTGTTTTAACTTGCCACTTGGGCACTGCGCATGTGTGTACTATGACAGGAGTAAAAAGGGGTGTGATGAGAATGAACTCAAATGCCCATTTAACAAACCAGATTCTGCTTCTTTAGATGTGGCTTGTAGACTCTACTTTTACCGTTTGCTTTTAGTACAAGTGACAACAAATCTTGGTGTGTACTGCTTGCCATGTACATTTTTAGCACACGAATCTACTGTGCTAACCAGGTGCCCCTTGCAGTGCTTGTGCCAAGTGGGGTAGCAGAGTTGGGCAGCCTAAGGAACAGTGGACAATGTGGCATCGGATAGTGCTACTGACAGGCCTATATTTGCCTTCTCAAACCACACTTGTGTGAAAAAAGCTGCTAAAATACCATCTGAAAATGGTGTTCCAGTCATGGATTGCAAGTCTATCTGTTGTCCGGATTGTTTGGGTTCACAGGCATGCCATTAAACTAACCCTCTCCCCCAGCCAGGTAATCTTAGTATCTGATTGTATCTCTTCCAAGCTGCTGGAACTACTTGAAGAATGTTTTTCTCTATTCTGTTCCATTCTTGCCACTGCCATTTCCTCCTTTGCAAAAACATTGTAACATTTGTGGAAAAAGATAGAAAATAATAAAAATAGAAATAATACTATTGTCAGACAGCACACGTGAGACCTGCAGAGGAATGCATGTTCATTACAGCTCTCTGTAAGCACCCCTGAAATGGGGACTAGAGATATTTCAAAGACTTAATTAGCTTCTTGCCAAGTGTGAGGCAAGATAGCTTTACATCTGGAACAGTGCAAGCTTTACCGAGCAGCACAGTGCTTCCACCTTTTCCTTTGTGGGACACTCAGTAATGCCAACTGCTGGCCCTCACAGGACAGCTTCCAGATTTTGAATAGAAGCACAGCACAAAGTGGTGCTCTGAGAAGGGATTTTTGCATTTGGATATTTTGTCAGAAGTGATGGCCTGAGCAAAAGGTTTAAATTTTTGTAAAAACATAGCCAAAATCTAAGCAGACTGGAAGAATCCAGAAGCAGGATCTCCAGAACTGATGTAACTGGAAGATTTCACAATGGCTCGTCCACTCTTGCTGCAGGCATCAGTGTAAGATGTGTGTGCCTGGATATTTTTGCCCTCTTCTGTGGTGAGCCTGAAGCTGAATTAGAAGCAGTCTCAGATTTCTGTAAGCATCTGTGAATCATTTGAGCACATTCAGTTTTGTGAGATCTGATGATCTGATCTGTGATTTCTGCTCTACATCTCTGAGTCGAACTAACTCACTGAATTTCAGTGAAAGTTTCACCAGTTTCTCTCATTGCACAGATCTGATCTCTGCATCTAGATGTGAGTATCCTGAGTTGGCAGTGACTGCCCTGAAAAGGATAGTGTGGATGTAGCTGCTGAAAGAGCAGAAGGGATTGATGAACACTAGCTTTTGTAGCAGCTGTGGTGTAGAAGACTTGAAAAATAGTGTTCAGCAATATGGAGTTTCTTTATAAATATTCTCTGATAAATTTTTTTGGTTTTTCTTCAAAACAGGTCAAATGCCAAGGCTTTCTAAGGTCAATCTTTTTACTTTACTAAGTCTCTGGATGGAGCTCTTTCCCTCGGCTGAGCAGCAGAAAAAATCCCAGGTAAAATGTCTGTGCTTATTATTAATTGGTTTTTCTGAAGAACTCCTTCAGTGAATTTAACCCAACTGCTCTTTAGATGACACATAGTCCAGATAAAAAAACAAAGCCAACCAAATGTAATAAACTTTTTTCAGATATTTCTTAGAAGTAGAAAAAAATCCAGTGGTGGGACAAAAATAGCAAAATGGCTAAATATCATGCTGTTTCTGAAAAAATTTGAGAGGCAAGGTAAATACCCCAAGAGGTGAAGCAAGCACTAAAAATTGGCAGGTGTTTTAAAGAGTACAACAAAGGAGGTGTGGTGTATACCCTGTGTGTAAAGTCAAGGTGGTTGTTGGTGTAGAGAGACTCTTTTAGAGTTACAGTGTTCATGACACTGGATGAGTTCTTTTATACAGTGGGAGTATGCACAAGAACTTGTAGGTAACTATTATAGTGACAAGGGGAAAAAACTGCCCTTGAGAGTGAGTCTTCTGAACAGTAGCCAGTTACTCTTCAAAGTCAAGAGTCATTTTCAGACTGACCTGGAGCAGGATGTTTCATTTTGTGATCAGAGTTGTTGCTGGGCTCTTTAAATGATGACTGCATTATGCAGGGCATACCCATGTGCTGAGATCCACAGCACATGTATCAGCCAGGGCAAGAAAAGGCAGGAAAATAGAGTGATAGTTAGGCCTCATTTTCAGAGCTGAGTGTGTCCCAGGCTTGATCTGGAAGACGGATAGATGAGCTGCACCTACAGCCTTCAAAAGCAGTTTGAAATTTAGTTATTCAGTTGGAAATGGCATTTGGCTTGTATGTAGCGCTTTAGTAAAGTCTCATTTCTGTAACCACAAAGCAATTTAATAATTTACAGATCTAAGGCAACAGTGTTCAGTAGCAGCTGGACTGTATAATGAGATGTTTCACCAGCTTCATCAAACTAGCTTGTATCCAGTTTTCTCACAATACACAGGAATCCAGATATAATGGCTCTCGTCTGTGGTATGCAGACTTCTTCCATGGAAGATTCTTTAGAACCAGGATTCATTACATAAATGAAGAGACAGAAATAAAGCTAGAGAAGTTATTGGCTCCCAGAATGATCAAGCTTAAGACAGAAATTAAATTCATGAGCATTTCCAGATGCTAGCTGATTCCGAGAAGGTTTCAGCTATAATTGACAGAATTGCAGAATATGCTGCTTCTGGATTTTGTTACAGGCAAAGCAATGACCAGAAAAAATCAGGAGCTTGTGACAAGTCCCTCTTTGGAGTTTGACAGAGACACGGTACCCTGATATTAACAGGCACATGTGAAAACAAAACAACTACAAAAAATGCTTAGGAAAGTGCAGGTTGTTTAATGATTGATTTGTACTGAATAGCTCTATGCCCTGCTGCTGGTTGGTTACTGTTATCCAAGGAAGAGCTTTAACATCTTTATGGACCCAGTGTTGAAAAAAAGTAAAATAATAATAATCCCTTTTTCTGTAGGTGAAGAAGAGTGGTCTAGTTGTGGTGAAAAATATGAAGATTATTGGTCTTCACTGCTCCAGTACAGACTTGCATGCTGGCCAGATTGCTCTCATTAAACACGGATCAAGACTTAAAAACTGTGATCTTTATTTTTCCAGAAAACCATGTTCAACTTGTTTAAAAATGATTGTAAATGGTAAGCAATGGCCGTAGTAGAGTAGGAGTAAATGTTACGTTTGTGATTGAAAACAGAAAGCCTATTTTCTCTTTGGACTGTCCCAGTTCTGAATGCCAATCCCTGATTTGTGTGGCCTGCATTGACATTTTGCATAAGGGTGAATGTACATTGCCTGGTGCTGATGGTCAAGAAACTGGGGTTTGCTGCCAAGACCATGTTTCTCTGTAATGTGCAGCTATTATTACTGGTGGTGCTTGTCTCTCGGCTGGGATGCACTGCTGAGGTTCTGATGGTCCTTTTGCACTCTGCCGGAGCAACCCTAAGCCTGATGACTGGGCCTAGATGGGTGTTCTTTCCTTTCTTTCCCATTGCTTGTCACTGACACCAGGGAAGAGCGGGTTTTAATGCAGAAACATAGGGAATACTTAAGAGTTTTATTTTCCCATGACAGAAGAAGACAAACCAGATCATTCACTTCCAGAAATGGAATCTGTTGGTACAGCCTTTCTGCTAATACTGATTTTTAATCTCAGCAGCAGTGTCTATCAGTGCTAACTTCTTTTTGTGGGTTGCTAATTTATCTGCTGGATGTAAGGTGCAAAACTGGGCAGTCACAAAGATCTGAGAACTTGGGTAACTCAAATTTTTATCTCTAGTCTGATTATCAAATTGGATAACCCTTGATACTTGTATCTGCCAGCATTTTGCTTGTCTAGACACCCGTTGGGCAGGACTTGGGGCCTTAAAGAAGTAAAACCAAGGTTAGGCAATGGTGTGTTGAATATGAGCTTTATGTTCCACTGCACTTGCACGGTTCCTTCTGCTGCATTGTCTTCTCTTCCAGCCGGGGTGAACAGGATTTCTTACTGGCCTGCAGATCCTGAAATCAGCTTGCAGAACGAGGTGTCCAATCCAACGAGCACTGAGGATGCAAAGCTGGATGCCAAAGCAGTGGAAAGACTGAAGTCAAACAGTCGTGCTCGTGTGTGTGTGTTGCTTCAGCCTCTGGTGTGCTACATGGTGCAGTTTATTGAAGAAACTTCCACCAAGTTTGATTTTATTCAGAAAATAGCAAAATCACAGCCTGACTGTAACACTGACTTTTATACTGCATGTAGGCAAGAGAGAATAAAAGAGTATGAAAGTTTATTTCTCATTTCAAATGAGGAAATGCACAAGCAAATATTGATGACAATAGGACTGGAGAACCTCTGTGAAAACCCATACTTCAGCAACCTTAGGCAGAATATGAAAGATCTTGTCTTGGTCTTGGCATCAGTGGCTGCCAGCGTCCCTGTCATTGGATGCTTTGGATTTTACAAGAGTGGATCCCAACGGACGAGTGAAGCAGACGATCAGTGTTTGCCCCAGGACGTGGCAAGGCACTGTATGATCCAAGCCAGGCTCCTTGCGTATCGGACAGGTGAGTCCTTGCCGGAGCGCAGGAGCGATGGCGTCTCATCAGTAGAGCGAGTTCCTGACTTCGGTCTTACTCTTCCAAGTACTTCCTTGAGCAAGCTGCTCGGTTCCATTCCTACATGTGTGAAATGAGAGCAACAGTGAGAGTGAAGACTCCGCAGGGGCACACGGTATTGTGTGTGGAAAGCTTTCCATGAGGAAATCAGTGCAGGTGTTTCACGTACAATGCTGGCAAACCCTGCCCTGCCAGTGTGTCCAACGCCCAACCGAAAATAGAACAGAATAACATTTAAATTCTTCAAGCTGCTCTGAGGCTCTTTTTATGAGGTCTCACAAGATGCTTCTGGTATCAAATAAATGTCAATATTTCAAGCAGATTACATACACTTCAGAAAAAAGCAGTGAAATAATATCCTTCAGTAGGACATCAAGTACAGTTATATTAAGTCTCCTAGTCCTAATATTATTAGTGGAAGTGCTTATATGGGGTCTTATGGGGGTTTTCTTTACACAGATGCTGGAGTTTTATGTCCAGGCTTCTGAGGCAGAAAGATAGTTATTGACTCTCTGTTGATAGAGATGACTTCTGTTAGCTGCTTTATTCTCTCTGGGTACCAGTGCAGGAAAGGGATAAGTTCTTCCAGAGAACAAAATATGAAAACTTAAAACTTGATGGTACTCCATAGAGATGTTTTTGTACTCTAGATATGATAGTTGCCTTTTTTAAACCATTGTAAACAAACAAATAGTATAGATATAAAGCTTAAAC
Source organism: Tichodroma muraria (assembly GCA_013390105.1). Lineage (NCBI taxonomy): Eukaryota > Metazoa > Chordata > Aves > Passeriformes > Sittidae > Tichodroma > Tichodroma muraria. The sequence continues at coordinate 37,008 of WAAG01001342.1, forward strand.
CAAAATTAATCCCCAAACCCAACCTATTAAGTCAGATTCCCTCAGCAAATTTTGTCCCCAAAATTTGCAGAGATCACATTTTTTAGATGTAATTCTGAAGTTTCATAGAACCAGTTATAAGTTCTTTGTACAGCTTCCATTATACAGAATAAGATGGAATGACCAAGTTTGAGTACTCCCTCTTGGGGCAGCAAAATTCAGGTTTGTCTGTAGTATTCAGCCTGGACTCGGGTCTGGGGTTTGAGCCAACTTTTATTGCACCGTAATGAAATTAAAATAAATAGCAGCTCACACGTGTATTTAGGTGCTTTACACTATTATATAGGTGGATATAAAGGGAGCAAGAACTCAGGGTGTTTTCTATGCTGGTTTAATCAGTCGCTATCATCTTCTCTTCATCAGTGACTAATAAATACGCAGAGTATAAATGAAGACAGCTTTGATAAAATACATCTTTGGCAGGAAATACCCTCTTGGGGTGATTGCATATGGTAGTGATACTTAGGATGATGGAAATGATTCATGGAAACTGTGCTCTGCGATATTAATCAATGGAAGCTTGAAATGTTTTTCTCCTTGATATGCTCTAACTATAGATTCTCATCAGTAGCTACTGGGGAAGATTTTCAAGATCTTCCATAAAAACCATCCAAGTTACGTAATGAAAGCTCTGTACCAGTTTTCCTATGGTGGTGATAGAATACACCCCCAAAACCCAATTGTTAATATTTTGTCTCTGAATTGGGTATAAAATGGGACTAATTTTGATAGGACTTAAGACCACAGAACCATAAACTTAAAGAATGGCAGAAATTAAGTCATTTAATTAAGTAGTAAACAAGAAGGTTTCTATCAGTTTGCTGTCTCACATTAGTGAACCTGTCCACACATATTCTTGGCACGCGCTTTCTTATCTATGTGTTGGTTGCTTCATTTAATTTGTGAACAAATGTAGAGAGCAAAGTCTTAGAATGACTGCCTTGCAGTAGGAGTACACCCAGCTTTTACAGGAGACTCATATGATTTCCAAGCTTTTAATCTTTCTGCATTTCTTTCCTCCCGTTCACAAAGCAACAGTGAATGTTATTCCTTACTCTAGGATGTCATATGTTAATGTATAGGTGACTCAGAAGTGCTTATTTGTTATTTACTCCTAAAATGTTATGTATTTTAGAGGATCATAAAACGGGAGTTGGAGCTATTATTTGGGCAGAGGAAAAATCAGTAAGTATTGAAAAAGTTACTTTTCTTGCACTCACAATTCATACACTGGCTTTGAGCTTATTTTCCTTTAAGTTTATACACTTCTGTTTTTCATACACACACAGAGAGCTTTAGCAACTGAGTTAATGACTGGTTCATTGTTATGTTGTAAGATGAAGTATAAATGATTTTAGTAACTATGACAGTGTCTCTGCCTTGATTTTCAGTGCACCTGCTTCCCCAGTCATTGTCAGGGGAATTGTCATTGTCATTATTCCAGGTATCCTGGCTTCAAGGCTTTGCCACAGCTGCTGATCAGGCAGCATGTGCCGAGCATAGCCCGTCTTTGCAGCTCTTTTTAGGAGAGGTCTCAGTGCAATTATGGCCTGACAGTCTCCTGAGGGTATTTGTTGCAGTTGAAAAGCTGTATGGGCTTTAGCACATTCCTTTTTGGATCAAAGTGGTATTTTTCTACAAATATTGTTCAGTGCTTTTTCCCATCCAAACAGAAAGATTTTGTTCTTTGTATCTCTGCTTATGCATGCTACCAATCCCAGGAAGCCTCATTCTTCACACAGCTGCAACATACTCTTACTTTGCTTTTAACACTTCAGTCATCAGCACTTATTGCTGTTTTGTTTCTTTTTCTTATTTCATTCGCCAGTTGCCTCTTATCAGCCCACTGGTCGCTGGGTCTGTTAAAAGACAGGCAAAACACCATCTCTGGCACATCAGGGATGAACTCCAGCTGTATTTAATCATGTACATTGTTCAGGACTAAATCCTTCATACTTCTTGTCCCTGCTGTCAGTATTACTTGTCAAAAGAAAAGCCTCAAAAGCCTGGTGCAGGTAACTGAGGTGTTAGGCTTTACCTACGCAGCTCCTACAGGGCTCAGTGGAAAAGTTTCATACAGACATGGAGTTGGCAAGAGCTGAGCTGTCTGATCATGCAGAAGTATACATTGCACAGCACTTTGACTTAGAACTCAGTTAAAATACCTCCAAATTTGATGCTTTGTTTACTGTTGCAGAGAGGCTGTGATGGAACAGGAGCAATGTATTTCGTAGGCTGTGGTTACAATGCCTTTCCTGTTGGATCTGAATATGCTGATTTTCCACACATGGATGATAAGCAAAAAGATCGGGAAATCAGAAAGTTCAGATACATTATCCATGCGGAGCAGAACGCCCTGACATTCAGGTAATGGGTTTATTTTTACCACAGAGGAGAATGAGATGGTTTGGAAACAATTCCATGACAAAAGCGTGTCGTGGTTTAAGCCCTGTGGGAAGGTACACACCAGGCAGCCTCTCACTCATCCCTCTGCCCCAGTGGAATGGGGAGAAGAATCAAAAGTAAAATTTGTAGGTTGAGACAAGAACAGTTTAATAATTGAAACAAATTAAAATTTATTAATAATAGTAGATAATAATAAAGATAAGACCCAAGGTAAAAATAAGTAATACACAATACAGTTGCTCACCAGCCACTGATCAATGCCATACCCCATCCCCAAACTCTGATCAATATCCCTTCTAGGTAACTCCCCCGGTTAATATACTGGGAGTGACACTCTCTAGCATGGAATATCCTTTGGGCCAGTTTGAGTCACCCTTCCTGCTCCTTGTGCAGCTCCTCACTGCCAGAATATGAATCAAAGCACTTTGATTCAGAGTAAGCATTACTTAGCAAGAACTAAAACATCAGTCTGTTTTCAACCTTATTCTCCTACTAAATCCAAAGGACAGCACCACATTAGCTGCCGAGAAGAAATTAACTGTATTCCAGCCCAAACTAGGACAGTGTGTGATGACACTGTGATGAACTGTGGATTGCAATCACAGTCTTTTTTATGCCTGTGATGTAGAAGTTGGATGTGTATGGACACAGTCAGCTCCTGGGGTTTCTCCAGATTTCTTATATGAACTTGGGTTTTTAAGGATATTGGCTCCTTCAGTTATCCTTCAGATACAAGCCACTGGCTCTGCTGCTTGCTGCACCATGCTATAACCCAAAATGAAGGTGTGGCAGTTGATGAGGCTTCCAACAATAATAGATGTGGAAACATGGGGTGGGTGTTGTTCACAGATAGTGAAACCAAACCACATTCCATTGTGTACTTGTGCACTTGATTAGCAGTAAGTTGCTTCTGAGAGTAAATAACACTTCTTTGCTTGCTTTTTGAGGTATCAAATTTGTCCCAATCCAAAACTACCAGGATACAAACTCTGAAGTTCTATTTTCTGACTGCTTGTAGGTGTCGAGAAATAAAGCCAGATGAGAGAAGCATGATATTTGTGACAAAATGTCCATGCGATGAATGTGTCCCTTTAATTAAAGGAGCTGGCATCAAGCAGATCTATGCAGGAGATGTTGATGCTGGAAAAAAGAAAGCAGACATATCCTATATGAAGTTTGGTGAACTTGAAGGTGTAAGCAAATTTACAGTAAGTGTCTAAATGTACTGTATTCTAAAAACTGGGGGGCAGCATTGACGGGAGAGTAGAGTGAGCAGTCACCTGCAGCCAGCATAGAGGAGCGCTGTGCTGTTTAGTCAGGTGAGTGGAGTTGAGAAGTTTCTCTGTCCCAGTTCTGGGGAGCAGTGCTGTGCCATGTGCCAGAGGGTGGGGCCAAGCCCCTCTGTTTCCTCTATCATCTATGGAGGATTTCCCTCTAACTCGCTGTTGTTGGAGGTGGTCTCTTCACGTGGTGTAGTTCTCTCCAAGACTCCCCTGTCACAGCATGGCCGCTGGTTTGGGAGGTCTCGGTGTGATTTTGTTGGCCCTTCCGGCAGCTCCCGGAAGAGCTGTGGTGGGTTTCGAATGTGGCCAAGGGCACCTGCAGTCAGGGCACTCTCCATGACAAACTGCAGCACTGTCGGTGTGAGCAGCCTCATTCCCCCTTCTCAAGGGAGTTAGTGCCTGCATGCCCATTGTAGTTATTTGTCCTCAAAGCAAGTGTGTTCAAGAGGGAGTCCTTCATTGCCCACCTCACCCCTAGTCATGCCTCTCAGTGAAGGCCTGTAGGCTACTTTTCCATTCTCACTTTGCTCCTTATTCTATCTTCTGGAAAAGTAACCATTTTCTTCTTCTTTTACCAGTGGCAGCTAAGTCCATTGCACACTAATGCCCTTGAATTCCATGACCTTACAGCCAGGGAAAGTAAGTATTTTTCCATTAATTCATTTTATGATGAAATCAATAATGAGATCACATTTTAAGCCAGCCTGATTCCCTCTGGGATTGCTTAGTCTTGATTTCAGTGAGTTGAATTTTGCTATGAAAAGTTTTCTGAGGTTTTTGAATAGATGAGCTAACTGTAACAGGTAATAACTAACTGTAATTGGTGAACTAACTTGTAACAAAATGCTTGGCATTGACACACATTACAAAATCTAGCAACGCTATTATGAAGGTCAGCAACATGCTGTTTGGCGCACGGATCATTTCAGACTGCTTGGTCATGTTTTAAATTGTGCTCTAGAAAGACTTTTTAGATCTATTTTTGTGTTCTATAAAGAGTACCATTAATTTTCAAGAGAAATTGGACTGGACTCCTTCAAGTCATTTGTATATGTTCTGCAGAACATTTCGGTGCTTTTGTATTTGTGTATGTATATGCCCATGTATGATACAAAGGTCACAAAATCCTCATTGGCACGCACCCCTGTAGCAAGGGACCTGTCATCTTTTCAAAACAGAGTTTAGATAAGTCTTACTTTGAAGCCTTTTTGTGCTGCAAAAGAGACCCACCGTAGGTGTCTACTGTCAGCTACCAATCCTTAAGATGTTATTCATCCAGAGGGAAAAACAACATGGAAAATGGCAGCTAAATAATTTTTGTGCTTCAAGCATGAAGATGTGGTGTAAAGATGCATTGAATACTGCACTAGGAGCATAAAAGAGACTGAAGGTAGTTTTTGTGGCACACAAATAGCCACATACTCCAAGCAAATTCTTAACATGTACTGAGATAGATTAGTGGAGAAGTCTCTTTGTTAGCTACTTCCTTTTGGGCTGGGGAAGGGGGCAGAAGGAAGGGCTCAGAGTAGTGTTTATGGCCTTAGTGATCACTGCAAAATGTTAGGGCTTGTTTGTCCCTTTCTCTCTTAATGGTCTTTAGACCCAGCTGGAGAAAGATTAATCCTGGGGTACTTCGCTTGGCATCTTTTAACGGCTCATTTCTCTAACAGTTTTCTTTAATGTGATGTGCCTGCGTTTTCAATACTGAACTGGTTTAAGTTCCTCTCTTTCCTTGGTGTATTCCTCTCAGCTATGATTATTGCATGTTCCTCTGTAAGGGGAGGAAGACAGTCTCCACCCTGTTCCCCACCCCCAGTGTTATTCCAGTGTGCCTGTCCATGTTGAGTATTAGGCTATCCTTGCTGTTGTATTAATGCTCCATGCATGTTCTTTTCTTTAGATGGGGTCCAGAAAACAAAATCACTGGATGACCAGCAGCACCAAAGCAAGAAACTGTGTCTTGGTCATTACTGAATAATTAAGCACTTCCTGCAGTCTTGCTTTGTACTTTTTATAACACAGCCTGTTTGCACTTTCAAATAAGGAAGAGTTATTTATTGTTTGGAAAGTGAATTTTAGAATAAGTTTATTTATGATGTCTTTAATGTTTTACAGAGTTACCTGAAGGTCTTTTTAATTTAGAAGCTCCTGGCGAAAAAAATGCTGCTTGTATTTTCTGTGAAAGTAACTGGGTGGCTGATTTTTAACACATTAAAAAATATACTGAAAGATCATTGGTGGTAGATCAGAGTAATAATAAAATGGTGTCTTATTTGCTTGGGGTATGGATTGAGGGAATGGATTTATAAGTTCTGGGCTAGAAAGTGTCAGAAATAAGCCGTGGTTCTTCAAATATAATCGTCAAGGGAATCCTCTAGGAAATGGTAGGTAAATAATCACCAGCAACTATTTCTGTTCTTGAAAGTGGCTTTTGCTTCTCAGTCTGCTTCTCAGTATAATGAACACAAAACCATTGGGATAGCAATCATTGCTAGATAAATGATTTGGAGATCAATCTTGTCTCTCATACACACTTCCTACCATAACAGCAGAGCTGTTTAGTTTTGTGGTACTTGCCTTGCTGTTCTGTGTGCTTCCTCACATGCAGTCCATCTGAATTAATGCAGACAAAGGTTAGCTTTGCTTTTTCTCAGCTTCTGGAGGCAGGCACAAAAGCGTTTGGCTGTATGCATCCCACCAGCACTGACATACCTGTGAAGATTGCTAGTGTTGAGGTTTGGTTAATCTTCACTAACAGGCTCCTAGGACTACAGAAGCTAATAAATCACCAGTGTCCTGTTGTTTCTTAGGTAAGATGATCTGTACCAGTGGAATAGCCAAAATCTTTTCGAGTGCCCATCTCTTATTACACTACAAGGGTGACATTGAAACAGCCACTGAAACTGCAGTCTAGTGTTGTTGCTAGTTTTGAGGGGGCAAGTAATGCATAACCAGAACAAAGAGCTGTACCCAGAATCTTTTGATTCCCATCTGTTTCCTGCTTTGAATCTGACCTCTGTTTGTTTTAGCAGATGTTCCAAGACTTTCTGTTCACTCCTCTGCTGAGCTCTCCAGTGCAAATACCTTAAATCTTTTTCTGCTTTTGCTGGTAGGATATGTAAACAGCCCTTTCCCAGTTCTTTCATGCATCTTGTCTTTGCTGCCCTTCTTAAAGTCCTGGAAGGGGAATCATGTCTTAAGATGCATCTGTAGGTTCTTTTTGTTTCTTTTAGGAGCTGGATAGCAGGGCTGTGACTGGATAATGTACACTGTCCAAATTAGAATAAAAAGTCTGCCCTAGTCCACCCAATGAAGCCTTGTTGTTTCCATAATCTAGCAATGCTCATCTACTTGAAGCAGAAGCAAGGAAAAAAACAGGGCCAGATTTAAGGCCCCTTCAAGTTTTATAGTGATCAGTTTGCTGGTATCAAAATCAGTAAAATCTGCATCTTCATAGGAACAGCTGAAATTGAAAAGCCCCTTAAACATCATAGGTGGCCTGGGTACACAGAGAAGTAGATTAAGTCATATATCACACACATGAAATAACTACACTGCAGTGAATGCTGCTGGTAATCTCTGCCTCAGGAGGAGTTAAGATTCTACCTTTAATATTAATTACTTTTTTAAAAATAAGATTTTTCTTTACAAAACTTTCTGTAAATTCTTGGAATCCCTTCTAAGGCTGAAGGCTTGGAAGCCTGGCTTTATTTCTGTCTTACTGTATTCTACAAATTCTTCCAGAGTCTCAAAAATTTCCGTAGGCTCTGATTGTCAGTATAACCCTACTTTAATTTTTACTGGAATTACAAAGTAGGGACTTTATCTTGGCCAACAGGAGCAATGCAAATGGGGTTCCTCTCTCAGTCTATAGGCTCAGTAAGTGCTGTTCTGCTTGTCTGCTTACCAGAGAGAGCCACAGAATACTGGACATCTGCAGCGCTTATTTTGCAAATCAACTCTAAGATGTTTGTTTCTTACATAAAAACTGCAAAGTATTTACTCAAGAAATGTAAAAGTTATATATTTTATACGTTGTATGAGATTTCCATATGCATTTTGAGACTCATTCCTTTCAGAACTATCATTTTAGTTGCAGGTATTAACTATCACTAGTAATTTGGCCTCCTGACTGAGAATTACAGAAATTCTCTGTTAATTGTCTTCCTTACAGCAAAACATGCTTCCTGCTAATAAATTATTCTGACAGTAAGTACTGAAGTGTATTTTTAAGTGCTTTGGGTTATTAGGAACATTACAGAGTGCTTTGGAATGCTCACACTCCTTACAGGCCCGGTACTGTTTGCTGAGCTGTAACGCCTCCCTCTGCTCTCCCTGAAGAAATTGTTTCAACATGAGACTGTGCCTCCTGCCAGCCCTGGAAAGGTCTGGGATCCCCTTCTTCAGCCCATGAGGATTAATTTCCTCTTCCTCAGGAGATTGGGAACTGCATCAGGAACACTGCAAGCTGCCGCCTCCACAGCCTGTTCCTTGGTTGGAGAGGATCAAAGTGGATGAAGCTTTGACCATCCAACAGTAAAACTGGTCCCTGCCTTGGTGCCTTGGGTTGCCTGTATGGGCACACCCAGGTGCCCGAGTTCCCAGTCACCGCAGAGCAGAGCGGGATCGTGTGGTGGTGGGGGCCGAGAGCCGTGCCAGTCCGCAGTGCGGCCCTAGGGCAGCGAGGCTGTGGCGTCAATGGGTGATGCTGGGGCTCTGGCCCACCAGGGGCTTCACATCTACCTGGTCCCAGCCCAGGCTTTTGGACTGAGGCCCTGATAGCCAGTGGAGTTCATTATGGCTATTCCTGCAGTCAGTTTTCCTGTTAAGCTGAAAGGAATCCACTCGATGCCCTCCACAACTGTCTCATGTCACAGAGCCACATACAGTAAGTGGGGACAGATGGAACACACGTTTCAGAAGTGCTCTTGAACTGAAACATCATCGTAGACCACAGGGTGCAGTCAGTGGGACACAGCCAGGCTGGCAAAGGGACGGGCTTCCCAGAGCCAAGTTTAATGTGAGGACTACTCTGAAAAGCTTTGTAGTCCTCTAAGTAGGTTTTTTTGTTTCAGCCGTTGTGCCTGCAAACCAGATTCCAGATATCTGGCTTTAATTTGTTGGATCCAGTAAGTGACATTGCTTGGAGAACAGAATAGAAAAGCAAAGAATGTTGATGGTATATGAGCCCATTTCAAATAGATCTGGGTTACTGTTGTATTTGGGTTTGTGGGGCAAGGTTTTGGTAGTGGGTGGCTTGTGGGGTTGGTTCTGTGAGAAGCTGCCAGAAGTTTCACCCATATCTGACGGCTCCAATGCCAGCCAGCTCCAGGATGGACAAACTTCTGGCCAAGGCCGAGCCCAGCAGCCGCCACTATGGTGCCAGTGGGGTAATAGATTTAAGAAGCGAGGAAAAGCTGCACCATTGCAGCCAGAGAGAGGAGTGAGAACGTGTGAAAGGAACAACTCTGCAGACAGCAAGGGCAGTGGAGAAGGAGGGGCAGGAGGTGCTCCGGGCGCCGGAGCAGAGATTCCCCGGCAGTCGCTGGTGCAGAGCATGGGGAGGCAGCTGTGCCCCTGCAGCCCGGGGAGGCCCGTGGGGGAGCACGTATCCCCCTGCAGCCCTGGAGGGCTCCACGCTGGAGCAGGAGAATGCCAAAGGGGGCTGTGACCCGTGGGAAGCCCGTGCTGGAGCAGGCTCCTGGCAGCATCTGTGGGAAGCCGGTGGAGAGAGGAGACCCTCCGGAGCAGGTTTGCTGGCAGGACTTGTGACCCACAAGGGAGCAGTTCGGGAAGAACTGCGGCCCGAGGGAAGGGTGCATGTTGAAGATCATAGAGGACTGTCTTCAGAGAGAGAGACCTCAAGCTGGAGCAGGGGAAGAGCGTGAGGAATCCTCTCCCTGTGGAGGAAGGAGCGGCAGAGAAAAAAGTGTGGTGACTGACCACAGCTTTCATTCCTCTTCCCCCTGTGCTGCTGGAGGGGAGAAGGACAATTCGGGAGTGAAGTTGAGCCCGAGAAGAAGAGAGGAGTAAGGGGAAGTTGTTCTAAGATGTGTTTATTTCTCATTACCCTGCTCAGATTTGATTTGCAGTAAATGAAATTAATTTCCCCGGCGCGGCCGCTCCCGCCAGCCGGCCGGCAAGCAAAGAAGGGCCGGGAGAGGGCGATGTTGGCAGGGAAATGCCCGGCGAGGCAGCCCGGGAGCGGGACCCAGGGAGTGCCGGGCTCCACCGGGATTCGGGACTCGCCGCGTGCCGGGCTCCGGCACAGGAGCCGCTCCAGCTCTCGTCTGCCACATAACATTTATATTGTATTATTTACATATATCAGTGCAATAAATGTCTTAGTGTTGGGTGTGTAAAGATAGTGAGGCCACACTCTTTCCAGTGGATCCCAGTGACAGAACCATGGAGCAACGGGCATACACAAAACACAGGGAGTTCCATCTGAATATGAGAGGGAAATTCTCTGTTGCAAGGGTGACAGAACACTGGAACAGACTGCCCAGACAGGCTGTGAAGTCTGCTTCCCTGGAGACACTCAAAACCCACCTTAGTGCAATCTTCTGCAACCTATTTCTGCTTTAGCAGAGGAGTTGGACAGGGTGGTCTCCAGAGGTCCCTTCCAACCCCAACCACTCCATGATTCTGTGATTGTGACCGGTACCCAGAGAGTCCTGCTGCTGTGGACAGAACAAGACAAAGGTGTGCTGATGCTCATTGTAAATGTCGGAACACTCAAGGCAGCTCAAAGGGAACACTCAAGGGAAAAGCAAAAATCATGACTGGTACATCTGCAGTGTAGGGGACCTTCTTGTTTGGCATGCAGCAGCACAGGCTTCACCATGCTTGGGCTGGGAACAGACATGCAGAGGGAAATTCTGAGCATGGCTTTTTCCCTGGGGTATTTTGCGGTGTGACGTTTATCTTCTGCACCCCGAGTATCAGCTGTGTGCACGGAAATTTTCCACTTTGATTTCCCAGGGAGCCAGGCTCTGCCTCAGGACTGGGTGGCTTCCTGTAGCTACAGGACCATTGTTGGAGGGATGGGGTCTATTCTAGCTTCAACGTGTTCCTCAGTGGCACAAGACAGGTATACTAACAACTAAGCCTGACTTTTTCCTCCTTCTTTGCCCTCATTGCTCAACTGTCTGTACTTTGGCTCCAGTGAGGTCACCTCTCTGCTTTGCCAGTAAATTTTTCACTAGGGCAGCTAAATTTCTAACTTGGAGGAAAAACAAGGGGTTGAGGAAATGTGGGGAAACCATGAAGCACTTGAACAATAACTTCAGCAAGAGCCAGGACTTAGGGACATGTCACACAAATGCCAACACAGACGCATTTCCTCCTCCCCAATGTTATTTCAGAACTACCTGAAAGACATATGTAAGATAGTGTGAATGCCAGTGCATTCACCTTCACTTAGTCTTTCATTCCCATTGTGGGGCAAGACAAATTTAGCTAGAGAAAACAAAAGCCAGCAGGAAGCAGAGGAGCTTAACTGCATGGCTAGAAGTGGAATGTATTAGCAGGAGAGCTGGGTCTTTTACTGGAATGAATATATGTCTCTCCTCCCTCTGCAATGCCTGACATCCCCTGGGACATCCTGCTTTCTTGCCTGCTAGTCCCCAGTGTCACTTTCCTTTGAGCCTTTGACAGGAAGGCTGTCAGCCCACAGCAAGGACCTGCTCTGTGCTATGAGCTAATTGTGGCTCTGCCCTTGACGTTCCTTGGGGCACACAGCGAGTTCATCTGTGAATATAAACTTTCCCCCACACCCAGCTTTAAAATGGGGAGGAGATGCCTTTCTCCACTTCCCCCACGGGATTTCGAGAGCCCTGCTCCTTGCAAGCCCCCGCTTGTCCCAGGCACACAGAGCCTGTTGGGCATCTGACCACCTGCCTGAGCAAAGGCCGGGTTTGTTTGCTCCCTGCTGGCTGCCGGGGCAGGGCTGTGCCGGGGCATGCCGAAAAGCCAACCCTGACTGCATGTTTGCACAAACAGATGCAGTAGGCTCTGCTTTGACAACGGTATTTTTAAATCCGCTCCAAACGCTTGTCACGCCAGCTGTTCTACAAGGGAGCTGAAGGGCACTGCCAAAGCTGAGCGTCAGTAGAGGCAACATACCCAGCAATTTGGAAATAAAGGGCCTCTATTCATATGAGTTGAGTAAGGCACTTCATGGCCCCAAAGACAAGGTGCCGTCTTCTCCGTGCACTCAGAAGAAATAACTCTATTCACTGTCAGACTGGTAGCTCTCCCCAGGAGAACTGCTTTGAGTATTCAGGTGGGTTTTGTTCCTTTTAACTGTGAGGAGCGGGGTTATGATGCTGCCCATGACTGGGCTGGTGTCTGTCGTGTAGCCAAAAAACTGTTCCTACCTGTCACCTTGGTAGTCAGGTGCTGGTTGTGTCCAACTACTTGTCAAAGCTCAGCATGCTGGAGATGTCTGCTGGCGATGTGGCGATTAAAATACACGGGGCATTGGCCCATTTTTGGCCATGGGGCAATGACATTAGGAAATTTCATTTCCAAATTTGCGCTTGGGGGGGAGGCTCTGAAGAAAAGCACACCGTATCCCATGCCCCTGTGGGACAAGGTGCAAAACTAGTACGCCGAGGGAGGGAGGAGGTTGAGACCGTGTGGGACACCTGGCCGTGCCTGATGCGCCTTGCCAGAGCGGGGGTCTGCACTCTCACAGACAGCGAGGCGGTGCGGGGCTTTCCTGGGCCGACGCTCAGCAGCAAAGCCCTCCCAGCGGCTGCCAGTGCCCCTCGGGCGATGGAGACAGCCACGGGGCTCTCGTAGCGGTGCTGACGGGACGAGGCACGCCACCGTCTCACGGGATGCGCTGGCACCCCACCCGCGCCTGTCCCCAGCGCGCCGTCACTGCTGAGCCAGGCGGGGGGAGCCGCCGCCCCGCTGGGCCATGGCTGCCGCGACAGCCCGGCACAGGCTGTCGCCGTGCTGCCTCTCAACGCGGCACAGCCTGAGGTGGGAAAGGCTATTTTTACCGTGGCTTTGGAAAGCCCCTCCAACCGATGCCGTAGGAAGGGGGTGGGTTGTTTGATTGGTTTTCCTCCTCTCCCATTCCTGGAAAGAGAGGCCAGCTCAAGGCAGGCTCTGTGGAGCAGGACCATGAGTCAGGAGGGTTGGGCTCACCGCCTGCTTCTCCCGGGGGTTCTTGGGGGAGCTGGGCCAAGTCCCAGCCCTGTGAAACTCTTGGCTTAGAGCTGAACCACATGCCCAAAACTGCTAGCCTTGTTTTAGGATCCCATGTTGCCTGCCCAGCACCAACCGTGCTCAGAGCTGGCTTGGGCTGCTCGTACCTTGTGGCCTTACACATCAGACCCTGAGGGATTGGAGCCTTTGCTGGAGGCAAGAGCCACGCTTCCCTTCAGCATGGGCTGGGATGGCAGGGACTTTAGCTCCTTCTCTTCCCCAGGCCACATCAGCTCTTGCTCGCAGGATTCCCTCTCACCATAGGGCTGAACCTCCCACCAGAGGCTCTGGGACACCTTACACTCAGTCCATGGAAACCTGCATCTTTATGCAAGAGCGCTTAGTCAAGGATTGGGAGAGTTACAGACAATTCCCTTTTATGTCACAGACACCAAAACCTGTATCCTCTCTGCCTCATAACAACTTTCACTGCCAGGCATAAGATGTTCTGCAGGAAGGTGCTTTCAGCCAAAATGTTGGAGTGCTTCTGCTTCAGAAAGAGAGATGAAGCATTTGTTGGCCCAGAGATAAAGCTTCTCTACTTACCAAACATCACTGCACCCCTTGGAAAGAGGCCTGGGCTCTCCTAACCCTGGTTGAATTTCACAAGCAGGAGCAAAGCACATGCTAGAGAACAAATGGGATCTGGATCTCCTCTCCCTCTTGTGAGTGCTGTTATCATTAGATAACAGCAGAGGCCCTAGTCATTCTTTCCTTCTCATCTGATCTTGTCTCTGGGGAATGCAGATTAAGAGGCTCAAGTGGTCTTAACGCCCACATTTGTGGAAGGCCAGAGTCCTTGGCCGCTCCCGGGTTCACACCTGCTGCTGTACACACCAGGACACTCTGGGGAGCTTGTGGCTGCTTCTAATCAGATTTTCCTGATTTCAGCACAAGCTGTCCAAATCCCATGACAGAAGCTTATGGTTCAAAGATTCTTGGCACTCTGCTGTATCAAATAAGGTTTGACATTGCAGGATCATACATCGTGTGTTGGCAGAGATTCATTCATGCGATCCAAACCCCCTGAATGCTGTGTCCACAATGGAATGGAGAGGCTTCCTTCAGTTTCTTTATCTTTCCAGTTTACAATCTTCTTTCCAGCCTTCACTCTAATGAACAATGTGCTGCAATCACACAGCCCCCTCAGATAGTAATTTCAGATAAATTGTGAGATCCTGGTGGGAGCACTCACTTGGGCAGAAGAACCACCTTGACCGAATTCACCAAAGGAAATTGTGAATTCTGTCATTATTTCAAAGTCGCATTAGAAAAGACCTCATTTTCATTTAATTAAGGATATGTCCCCACCTACTGTGAAATATTATTATGGTGCTTAATTTAATCTTCACCAATTTTTAGGCTTTTTATTCTTTCAAAGTTCTGAGCAAGTTGAGCTTGGGGAAGAGTACTTTGAGATGCGTTGTGTGATCTACTGCAGGACCAGTTTCTGGTAAGACAAGCTGCAAGGGCCCTGGCACGTGTCATTTTACCTGTAAGGCCACTTCTTCCTCCCCCTCTTGCGGATACAGACACAGATCCCCTTTATCACAAGCCCTCCTTACCACCTACTTTTTCATGTGGTCCAAAGACTCCCTGCCCTGGAAAAGGTTTCCTCCGCAGGGCCTATTGGCCTGACACACCTCTGCCTGTGCAGACACGGGCGTGTAACCTCGCCCCTCTTGTTACCGCCAGGTTTGGATCTCTTCAGGTGCTCCTCTGTGCCCAGACCACGCAGACGAAGCGCTCACAGCGTGACCCCTCGCGGGCTCCCCGGGCTCCTCTGTGTGCGTCACGCTCACTCCGTCAAGGGCAGGCATTCCCCAGCAACACACCATGAGACACTTTTTCCTAGCACGGGCTGGAAGCCCAATGTTCTCATGTGACTCCACAGGCTGAGGCAATGGACACGTGTCTCTGTGTTAATCCAGCCCTGGAGACCAGCCCCACCCCAGGAGCTCAGAACACAGCCAAGCACCCTTTGGATTCAGGCTCCAAACCTCAGAGGATCAGACTTAAATGACTGGCTCCGAGGACTGCCATTCCAGAGGTGCTCCCTTATCAACCTGCAAGTGACCACTGCCAGCAAATACCACCTGTGGGGTGGGGAGAGGCTCATGGCCAGGTTAAACTGGGCTGGGGCTGGGGTTGCCAGACCCCTGCCAGCCCATGCTGCAGAGGTGATGCTTCAGAGAGCATTGGCTCCGAAGGCAGTGCTCATCCCTCTCCATCTGCTGAAACCGGCTGGCAAAGGAGAGAAGGAATTTAGCACCGTATGGAGTCTGGCTATCCAGAAAGGCACGAGAGAAAAAAACCCAGAGACAGAAATAAAGGGTGATCAGTAATCATGCTTTTAATAGCTTGTAAATATTTTTTTTAAAAATTCCAGGCAACTAAGATGTACATTTGTTGTGTGTTTCTGACATCTGAAAAAAACCATGAGACCACAATCTGTTCTGTTTCTTCCCTTTTCTAAAGCACATAAATTAAAGTATCAGTCACCTCAATATACAACAGTTTAATGAAAGAAAAAGGCTTGTTCTGTTTTTAAAATTCAGTGTCACCTATTACCTGAAGCATTAGCTAGAGTTTTAACTAGAGAACTTTCTTACAGCAAATAGAAAAGCTCAGAACTTAGGCCGTCCAGAAAAATTCAAGAAATTCCCACTCCCTGCTCTCAAACTCCACTTCCTAATAAAGCATCAGAATAACATTTTCCTGTTAGAAAACAAAAGACTCCAAAAACTCTTCAAACATACCAGGGAAACACTGTCTGTACCATAGAGCTTTTTAAACTCAAAACATTAATGATGCAACAACCTCCTCTTCTGCAACTTTAACACAGAACCTGAATTCATGTCAGGATGAACAAGGACAGAAAATGCCAGACTACGGGTGGCCTTTGGTGCCTGTTGCTTCTCAGGGGCCTCCTGAGCTCAGCATCCAGTAAATGCTCTCAGCTGTGACAGCACCTGCAGGCTCAGGGACCTCAGCCCACGCAGCAGATCTGGCTGAGGCCTTTTCATGATTCCCTCGCTGAACTCAGCTCAACCCCACCTCGCACAGCCAGGACTGGAATTCAGATGGAAAGACACTAAGGACCCTCCTCTCACTCTGGTGCTGAGGTTCAACCCTTGTCACAATTCAGCCAAGTAGTTCTGGCTACCACCCAATATTCTAGATTATGGATGGTTTCCGGAGGTGCGGGATCACTTTATCAGCAATACAGCGTGACCTTTGATGGAGGGGGGGTTGCCCTTGCCTTTTCCCATTATGGGCCACGTGAGCACCATGTACCTGGGGCTGCTCCTCATAAGACTGCTGGGAGCTGGTAGGAAAAGCCTGTTCTCTAGCACAAGATATATCACACACAGGGAAATGGGAGTTAGGCAGAAACAGCTCAGATGGCTGATATATCCATCCGTTCCCTAGGACTGAATAGAAAACCTCTGATCTGGGGGAGTGGGGGAGGAAGATGAAAGAACACAAAATGAAACAAAATCGTGACCTTTACTGCTTTTTCGTCTTCCGTAGTTCTGACTAAAAAACCTGACCTATAAGTGCAGCTAACTCCAGAGACCAATGTACTGTTTCACAGCCTTGTGTGTGTGCAGTGCTAGAACCAAATCACAACTACAGGTGTGAAGGAACAACATCACAGTCCTCAGAAGACCTGCTCTGAGCACTTGCCAGAGCTTGAGTTTGCTGATAAAGTTAAGCAAAGAAGTTCATTCTTCTTGAGCACATAAAAAGATCTGTGAAACCAGCTTCTATTACAGAGAGATTCTAAACTAACATAAATAATTATAGTCTTGATTAGAAACAATATATTATTCTAGATTTTTGGTTTTTAGTTCTCATGTAAAACCCCTATACTCTTGACATCTAGGAACAAAGACAAAAAAGAAACCAAAACAGGCACTTGCTGTGCCTTCTCAAGCACTATTGTGGTGTTTAAGGGACACAGAGGAACTTAACAACTGAGATTAATGCCTACAGTGGAAAACAAGAGGCGCTCTTCATGCCGTTGGCTTTTTCAAGTCTCGGATTTGCTTAATCAGGTAGTTCTTCTCATCAGTGAATTGTTCATCATCCGTCCTTTCTTTCTGGAAATTGCTCAGAAACTCAATTAGCTTGGGTTGGTTTTTCAAGAGGATCTCCACAATAGGCTGTGTTTTGTTTGGACTGGCCACAAAAACCTAACGTGCAAACAAAATCAGGCACAGAGAGACAGCAAGGGGGTGGTGACAGAGAGAGAGAGAGAGAGAGACAGAGAGAGAACCATCAGTCACAACATCCCCATAAGTTACTTTCTAATAAGTCGGATGAAGGCTGGCAGGCAGATACTCCAGTGCTACACACCTTGTCCCAAGGCAGTCAGACGGGAGTTCAGACATGTTGGTTTGACAGCATGAAGCAAAACTACGCCCGTGTGTGGTATCGCTTCCCTTTCACTTTGCTCTTGGGTGATAGAAACTCTTGACTGTAAACCCAGCTGTTGAGAGGGAGCTATCAATTCTAAGCCTCTTCCCACCCACAAGACAAATACACAGAAATTAATTATCAGGAGAATGGAAAAGCTTTGTGTCAGTATTGATATCATTTCCATATTAAACCAGGCCTAAAATTAGACTTGCCAGCTTTGTTTTGGTTTGGAAAAATATGTCAGAGGCCTCACTTCCCTCTGCCTAATCCATTCATGGGAGCATGGAAACTCACAGCAGCAGGAGCAGGAGGGTTGTGGTGTGCCCAGCACCTCTGCAGCCCTTGCTGACCAGAGGAGGGTGGCAATGCAGGAAGGTGACGTGAGACACAGATACTCACCTGGCACGGCCAGCCCAGCACTGTGGCCTTACTGGCCTTCTTCAATGCTCTGATTTTTCCTCCTGTAATCACTAAAACTGCAGTTTTCCAGCTCTGAACGTGACCCCTCATGCCACAACACTGTTTCTTTAGCATTTTTTCTGGGCTAAGCACAAACCTAAGGCTGGTTGCGAAGGGCAGCGGTGAAAGGCTCTTTCGGGGACCTCGGGATGCCACAGAGCTGGGGCTCTGGGGACATCGGTCAGGAGGGGCAGATGGGGCGCGGGGCTCGCGCTGGGAGCACACGTGCAGCGCACCCCAGCCTCCCCGGGAGCAGCTCCCACATCTGGCTCGCTCCGAGGTTACCATGGCCGGTCAACAAACACCGCCGGAGCGCTCGTGCGACGACAGAAATAACTCCAGTTATTCTCCGCCCGACGAGAAGAAATTAAGGATGGACGGAACTGGAAAGCGTCCAGTTTCCCTCCAAGCCTGTCCAAACCAGAATGAAAACAAACATCTGCTGACAGCACAGAATGGAGTGTTGTCCTGCCGAGCACGGGCGGCACCACCACTGGCTCCCGATCCGGGGCTCTTCTGCAGGTCCCTTTGTCTCCCCTGAGGTTATGCTCACAGGAAAACCTGGGCCACATCCAGCTGCTCATGGAGCAGCTGTGCTACCTGATGAGGAGCACACACACTCTGTCCTGGGGGGCTGTGCTACAGCCTCTTGTCCCTAAGACAACACCTGCTAAAGGCTGGGGCGAGGGTTAGACTGGACCCACCACTAGGCTTCATACTCCAGAATCAGAGGATGTTTACATGTGGTGGGGAAAGTGCCATATCAGGGGAACATGTGAAAGGAGTGGGGTTCAACACACACCAACAGTATCCCGCTGAGTACTTCTGCCCAAACAGGAAGCTAGAAGTACTTTTTCATTTCACAAAGGTGAGGCAAAATATCTGCTCCTAAACCCTGGCATCCTGATGCTAGAATTGTCTTAACCTCTGTCTATGCTTCTGTCTCCTCTGGATCCCTCCTCCTCAGGCTGCTCCTAGGAGTCCCTGCTGCTCTGCTGTACTTTGCCCTCTGCTGTGCAGAAAGAGCTGCAAACTCTGCCGTGCTGGGTGAGCACTCCCCAAGTGTATTACAAAGTTTTCCTTGATCTGTGTCCAGGCCATGGTCCCAGTGACAGTACACTATCTACAGTTATTCACACAGGCCTCCACCTCGCCCTTCTCTAACTGACCTGAGCTATCATCCTAAATGATTCCATTTTATTCCCACTTGCCACCTAAAACTTCTCAAGGGCAACACTAACAGCCTCCATTCCCAAGGATCCCTTCTGAGCACCCGCTTTCCTGCACAATGCCCAAAGTACTCACAGGACAGCCTCGTGCCAGGGACACGTCTACCTGTGGCCAGTTCACAGCTCTCACTACCCCTGAGGGACTCTAAAAAAAAAAAAGCTGCAGCATTTGAGAGCCGCATCTCCTCTTTTGCAAATGACTTTGATACACTGCTATCAATGCATTGGTTCCCCTTGGACAAGGAGAAAAAGGGTTTGGGGATATAAATCTCTTCTTTAATATTAAAATCTTATAAATTAATATAAATATATATTTTTATATAGAATATATAATATAAATTAATATAAAATCTTATAAATCTGTGCTAATTCCAGTCTGTGCTTTATCTAGGGAACATGAATCTTGAGATCTGAGTGTAGACATTTGGCTCTGGATGAGGCTGAAGCACTTTATGCTCTCAGTGGAGCAGCTCTCTGTGTGCTGACCTGCAGAAGCTGATCAAGCTGATGGAAGCTGGACACTTCCAGGATTTGGACTATGATAAGCCCTCAGTCATCTGGATAAGCTGCCTTGGGGAAAAGCAGGATGTAAGCCTATAGGCAGGGATTTACAGATCTTCATAAGAAATTTTTATTTTGGAGTTGAGTTCCCCCTTGGTGACGAGGTGAACAAACCATCAAATACACTGGCAGGACCCACATGTTCAGAAATCATCTGATGACAATGCAAATGGAAGCCATCAAAGAAGGCCTGAACTTGAAGTGCTAAACATCTTCCTTCAATGAATATTAGGCCTTCCTAGTATTTGTTTGAAGGGTGACTCTCAAAATGAAGAAATCTAAGTAATTCTTCTTGTGAAAGCTCTCTGCTCTGCAAACAGAACTGGAAGGTTGGTGGTAAACCTAGTAAATAGCATTTCATATTGGACCTACCACTGGTATTACCATAGCAAATAATAAAGAACTTAGTTTCATAGAAGCCATCACATCCTGTTTATCTTCCTGCTCAATTATTTATAGATTACAATCTACCCCTTGCAAAACTGGCAAAGTGGATATTCAAACAAAGATCATCTCAACTGCCAGTCTTGCTCAGTGTCAACAGGGACTCGTAAAAAGAGAATGTTCAAGGACCAGAAAATTCCTGAAATGTTATTCAATACTTTGGCTAAGCAAACAAAATCAATTCTGCCAGTACCAATTGACCAGTTTCAAGAGCCCAGGAGTAGGACCACCACAAGGCTTTATTTTAAAAGGATCCCTCACATTCAGAACTCTGCATTGTCATAGAGAAGATCAATCCCTAAAAACAGAAACATTAATGCTATCTGGAACATTTTGACTGAAGTGAAGGTGCATCAAACCACAGAGAACTTGGTTTCACCTGTGGTTTTATTATAAAAGGATATATGTTCTAGAACACTAAATTCAGATAGATGAGAGATTTCATGAGTATTTGCAAAAGGCCTGGAATGAAAATCAACTCTGAAGCTTCAAAATTTGTCCAAAGTACAATTGTTGCTACCTTCTCCATTAAAAGTCCTAATGTAGTTCTTCAAACAAACATCAAAATTACTTGATTTGATAATTTGACCTTATTTCCTTACAATTAATAACCAGGCATTACCACCTTCTGGGGCAACAGCAGAGCAAGAGCAATTACAGGATGCCCTGGACTGAGTATTTTAGCACTTACTCTGGGGTCATGCACAATGTCAGTGTCAGGACATTGCACATACAGAACACACATGGTTCATGCTGCTTATAGCACAATGCTTCACATAATAATCCTTGCCCTTTGGATTATCCAGCTGAGAAACAGAGAGGACACATCCCCACAAACAAAGCCTCAGCTTCGTACCAAGAGCAAACTGTCAGTATGGTCAAAATATGTAAGGCCGTTTGCAGAGCAAGCTGCAGGAGGTAGCTCGTAATGTGCATGAAAGAGAATGGAAAAATGAAACTGAGGTCACAAAACACAGTGTACCCATTCTATTTTTAGATTTAAACAGTAAAATATATCTTGCTAAATGTCTCCTTAAGAGCAAGGAAGTCACATAATCCCAGTTCACTGCTACAGGGTGTTTTCCTCAAAATCTGCAAATTGTTTATGTGAAATCCAAGAGAACTGTTCCTATCCTTTGTGTTTGCATATGTGAGGTCAAAGGAATCCCTGCACCACACTCACATACATCTGAAAGATACAGCCTCCCCTACAGACAGGCACACTGGTGGAGTGCACCACAAACCCACCACGGGAGCTGGAGAGCCCTTCCCAAAATTTGATCCCCAGAGTGTGTGTGCTCGAGACTGACATCTCTCCACTGAAATCACTGCAGAGAAGAACAAGTGACTCTCAAAGTCTACAACTTTAAGTGCTCCCCTTGGATTATTTATGAAGGAATAGGGAAGGGGTGAGGTGTGTTAGCTTTTCCTCATGATTAAATACTGAGTAATCCTTATGCATATATTGCCTGGGACATCCAGTTTTACAAAGCAGCTGCAGACCTTTAGGATGGTGCTGCAAGGCAGAAGGTCCATTTTTTTCAGGAAAACAAAG
>WAAG01001344.1:0-16650 GCA_013390105.1 Tichodroma muraria
AAAAAAAAAAAAAGGGAGGGGAAGGGGAGGGAGGGTGGTACCATTGTGTAAATACTCTTAAGTGAGCTCAAGAAACCTCTAGTTAATGTCATGACTGTAAACTTGCCTGTTGAGGACTACTATATATAGAAAGAAATCCCTCAATTTTAGCATGGTGTGAATAAGGTGTTAGACTTGTAATACTGTAGAGGTTATGTAACACTTGTCCATACATTAAAAGAGTTTTCATCAACTTTCTGCGGTGGGTATTTAAAGATACTTGTGTGAAACTTCCTTCCCTAGAAACAAATACTTCTTCCAAAACTGTGTGGTGCACAGAAATGCCTTGTTGCAGAGGTAAAACATGACTTTTTGAAAGAAATGTACAATGCATACGTCTTTCTCAGCTCTTGATAGTCTCATTCATATTAGATGTATGCTTCCTGTTTAATAGTGCAAGTAAGACTTCTGAATTGCAAGTTTTTATGTAATGCTGAATATTGTAATATTACTGATTTCCATGACAAGCTTTTAGTTTTGTTCTGAGCAGTGTATATATTCTGGATCACTCTAGGTCTTTGTTCCAGTCTAAAGATATTATGCTATTTGTGTCACTTAAACCTTGTTTTATACACTTGATAGGTGCTTTTTGGGGCTCTTTGTTGAATAGTCCCCTAGCACTGAGGCATAGCTCAGCTGAAATCAGAGCAATAACAACTTCCTGGGATCCAAAATGTTGTGATGTTATGTTACACTTCTCATGCACAAAGCATGGACTTTGAACATTGATATGAATTTCAGTATGAGGTTTTATATTCACACTTTTGGGGGAATGGTATTTTAAAATACAGGTATTGTGAGTTAATTTGTAAAATAACAAAATCCAAAATTTTAAAATGCTGTAGTTCCATGACAGACTTGTGTACATTTTGAAATAAAACTGTTGGAGAAAACAGTAGTCTGTCTTTATTTTAAAGCAGCTCTTGTATATGGCTTCAGCTTTTTCTTTATGTAATCGGAAGTGAACTAATAAATATTGCTGTGTATACCATGCTGGCATGAATAATTTTATTTATTGCTTCCCCCCACACACACACTTCCAAGGCAAGTAAAACTTTAGATATTTTAAAATATGCACTTTTAGGTGGGGTTTTTAATTGTGGATATAGTTATTCTGAAATACAGACTGGAAAGGAACTTTAGATTAGATTTCATCTCTCTATTTTAGGTAGAACCAAAAATTGTGAAACTGATTAATCTTTGTCTTTTAAAGTTCAAACAAGCAGGTTGACAGCACTCAAAGTATGTTGATAAAATGCTCAGGGTTTTTACTGTTAATGTGTTAACTTGCATCTCTTTCAATTTTGGTGAAGCTGACTCAGGATACTCTGCACCACTTGGCCTTGCAAACCAACTGATTATTGTCCTTGTAATTTTACCTGAGATTAATGTGATTTCTCCAGTGTTATCCTGGGTAGAGATCTGAAGTCTGGCATGGGCTGTATTTGCATTAATGGCATGTATTAAGTTCATATCATTGGAGGCATAATTAGCTTACATTTGTTCATAATGTATGCATGTTCATATGTTATAATGCATGCCTATCTTATATATTAATGTGTTGTGGGCCAGGCCAGATGTTCTAGTCATTTCTTTGTATATATCAGAAACCCCAATGCGTGTGTGCACGAGCACGTGAAGTTAAATGGAGTACAGGTGGACAAACCTCTAGGACTTTTTTAAAAAATTATTTCAAAGTAAGACTCATGCTTAAATACCAAAGGAAACCTAATAAAAATGGAAGTTCAGATTTGTCTCTATTTATAGAGTCCTAAGAAACCTTTCTTACACTCTTTTTAGCATTCATGTCAAGACCTGGGAAAGGGCAGAAGTGTTGAACTTCGGGTGGCAGTTTTGTCACAGATGGCTCTTGCATGCCTCAGCTGCTCCTCAGGTCTTTTATTTGGAGGATAGGTGACCACGAACCAGAAGCTGAGTACTACCTCCAGCTTGTCTGTGGAATTCCAGCAGAACGGCTAGAACTTTCCTGAGTGTCCTGACAGAACAGAGGGCACTCAGCACCTGGTTGCTCTACAGAACCTCTGTGGTCCTTTATATTTGTATTAGACTATGCCTTGGGTAAAATGTCATAAAAGGTCTGGCTGTTTGTTTGTTTGTCTGAACATCTTGGCTGTGTCTTTTGAGCTTACTGTCTCAAATTTGTTTCCCTGATGGAGCAGCTTGAGTTCTTTCAAAACTATGATAATGCTGTTGGGCAATTAATTACTGGGCTCTTTTAAAAAGCAGATAATGACAGCAACTTAGCCTTGTTTCCTATCTGTAAAATTCATAAAGCAGAATAGTTTGTAAAGAAAATAGCGGATTAAGTAGCAGAAGCAAGAATAGGATGAAACAAAGCTATGAATGTTGCCTACCTTTCCAATCTCAGCTTATTCTAAAACTACATTTAGCTTGCGTATGACTGTAGGTGATTTCTCAAAACATGCAGACTTGCATCTTAATATAAAAATAATGTGTGTACTTGAGTTATGGTTATTCTGTTGCTCTTCTTAATTTGCTTTAGGCTTTTTGCAGAATGGTGCAGGCATAGCTACCAGGAGGAGAGTATGAACCTGTAATTTTATAAAATAACTACTCTGGCAGAAAACTGGCCTGAGGATTGTGTTGTCCCTGCTCCTGACTTCCATTCAAAGTCAAGTTTCTGGAAATACGGAGCCTTTAAGTATCTTTTGATTTTTGTATCGTTGAAAATCAAAGTCACTCCTGTAAGTCGGTATTTTGAAGTACTGGTCAGATTGCTTTGGGTATGCAAAGTCAGTATTATTTAGTGGCAGCAGCTGCTATTTGGGTCTTCATTTTTAGTAAAGTTTCTTTTGGTCAATGCTGTCTAGAGAAATAGATGAAAGACAGTTGTACCGTATTATCTGGGAAACAAAGCAGTGCAATTCTTCCAGGAACCCTGCATGATGCCAGGGTTGATGGAAGGATAGAAGGAGGGAGGGAGGAGAGCAGCTTTGAAAAGAAGTTGAGCTTGTTGATTACACAACTTGATTGTGTAACAGTTTTAAAAAGTGGCAATATTAGAAGAGACATTACCAAAGATAAAATGATGTGCTTTCAGATGTTAATCTAATTTTTTCTTAGGGGAAAAATCTCTGGAGGCAGTGTGTCTGCTGGGAAGCTCAGGGAGCTGCGTGATGCCTTGACAGTTGTCCCGCTTCCAGGGCTGGATGCTGTGTGGCTCTGGGGAGCTGCAGGCAGGGCAGAAGCCCAGTGCTCTACCTGAAGGGTATTGTACTCTCTTTCCCAGAGAATTTTTCCTAATTGCAAAATGGGGAGAGGAAAGCAGTGAGTCTGATCAGTTTTGTACCAGGGATGGGAATTCTGGAAGCATGAACTTTCCAACTTCTTGAAGCCTTTCCCTACTCTGGTTTGTAGTAACATCTGACTTAGGGGTCTTTAGAATCTGCAAAACATTTTTACATTCAGAGTTGCTTATGTAGCCAGCATACCTTCACTGCTTAAATTGCAGAGCCTTGTACTCTGCCTACCATCCATAATTTCTTCAGGTGATGACTCTGGTTATATTGTTACTTAACAGTGCTGTATAAAGAAGCTGAAGAAAGTAGATTTTCCTTAACACTTGAGACAGGGTGAATGGTGACAGGTCAGCTTTTTGGTGCTCTGGGCACAAACATCTCCAGGGGTGCAGTGGTCACTTGAGTTAGAATTTGCTATGAAGGTGTACTGAATCAGATGGTGAAGAGCATAAAAGTAATTTAGTGGCATTAGTAAATAGCTTCCAATTATGTCAGGTTCTGTGTGAGCTGGAAAGCAACTTGAGCTTTTGTTTCTTGTGGCCAGTTACTGCTGTACAAGTGAAGTAACACCTCTTTACAGCTTGTGACTTGTCCTGGTCAGTGATTTGTAATTGAAACTTATCCCATCCAGGGAGCTGAATCTCCCTATTTTGTGTCACTCGGTAACATTTTACCTGTGAAACAGTAGTTGGGATTAGTCAGATTTCAAGGAAGTTAAATTGTGCAGCAGAGTATTTGTTCTCTATGTTTAAAGGCTCTGATTGCAGTCCCAGCCACTCACAGAAGACTCCTCAGGCAGCTGAGTGGGTGGTGTTTCAAAGAAACTATTTGCTGAAGTCAAAACACTTATGCTGTGCTTTACTTGGCTCTAGGAGATCAAGATAAAATTAATTTAAGATTTCTGTTTCCCCGTACAATAGCTCAGGTGGGAGGCAAGCTGATACCTTAGACTAGGAATAAAGGCAACTGGCAGGAATACATAAAACTACTGAATTGTTTTGACTGCTAAAGATGATGCCGATTCTGGGGCACAGCTGGTGGTTTGTGAAACATGTCAAAAAGCTTATGTTGTGGCTGCTAGCACTGCACTTCTTCTCCAGATGAATAAAATGCCCTTCTATGTCGCTTCCAATCCTGTAACTGTCAAGACCAGAAACCATTCATCTCATCTGTAAAATTCAAAATAAAGCTTGCAATTAGTTTATTTTCACATATTCTTCCCTCTTTCTTGTTGGTACATGAGAATAATTCAAACTTACTAAAAGGACACAGATTAAAATGAACTGTTTGGTCTTACCCTGGTTTCTTCCTTGTACTCTGTAATTCAAAATGAAGTTGCTTAGGCATTGCAATATCTTTTGCTTCGGACTTGAGTTGTGCTTTGGGTGACCTCTTTAGGTAACCTATTTAATTTAATGATCTTTTATTCCTGTTTAAGATGGGAAAACTGGCTGTGTTTAAAACACAGAACTTCAAAAAACAAAAAAATGCTGTGGATTCCTATACTGGCTCCAGCCCATTTGGAAAAAAAAAAAAAATGTGGCTAAATATGAGTGCTTTGTATAGAAACAGAGTAATAAATTTTGTGTTTGGGAATTATGAGTGTCCCCCAAAGCTGTTGCTTTGGCAGCCTCTGTCCCCATCTCTCTGTGCCTAAACGTGACCAACTGTTTGGTGCTCTGCAGTGACTTTCTAAAAGTGTTTTCCAACAGAAAGCTGAAGAACCTTCTAAGGCACCAGATGGTTATTTTCTTATTGTTTACTCAGGAAAATAATTGAGGTTAGAAATCTGCATCTGTTTAACTTTTTTTTTAATGAGTTTTAACAAAAAGCTCTAGAAATGTACAGTTGAGTTATGAATGTAGTTTTTGATAGGTTTTAACAGTTGTGATGAGAAACTATATTTATATCATCTGTACACATACTGTTGCTAGGATTGAATCCCTTTTATTTACCAAAAAAATGGGTGCAACTATTGCCCAGTTGCCTAGAAGGAAGCAGATCTGAGAGCTACTCATTAAAATGCCAATATTTTTCAGACTGAAGTTAAAGTCACCAATGATGATTCTTCATTTGCAGCTCATTTAAGGAAAAAAAATCCTCAGCTCGATCATCGATGTGTCTGTTGGTTTTCATTTAACAGCAAGACAATGAAAATTGTGATTCTTGTGCAGATAACCTACAGCTGTGATCTTGCTAGATTTGCATACTTGAAAGGCATCAAAGTTCTGGACAGCAATTCTATGCTTTTAAAATCAAGGTTATGTTGCTACTTGAAGTATTTTAGGCATATTATTTTAAGTATGATCTTTGCACATCTGAACTGGGTGGGCAGGCAGGAATCTCAACCAACCCACTAAAATCCTTTATTCCTAGATGAAAGGGCTGAAAGGAGGGTTACAGCCTTTATGCTCAACAATCCCTTATGTTGCCTATTAGAAATTAGCATAATTTCCTTGCCCCTGGTGTTACCTGAGCAAGCTGGGATTTCAACTGACAGTGAAAATTGGGATGTTATGTTCTACAAGTGAGTTTAATTCTGTCAACATCTTGTGTCTATGCCAACTATATGAGCTAGTTCATTTGCTACTGGCTTTATGGTTTGTACGTGGGGGGAAAATTGCTGAATGTGCAAGGAGGCTGAGGCCATCCTTAATGCCTGACACGGCTGACAGAAGCTCACTCACTAGCAATAAAAACAATAACAAAAAATCCCAAGGCAGAGGACTCCGATTAATGCAGTGGAGAATTACGGTTGAGGTCCTGGCTCAGCTGAGTGGTGTTGGTTTTTTTTTTTATTTTTTATTTTCTATTGGCCTTGACATTTCCTCTTCGTTCATCATCTCTCGTAGGTGTTAGAATGGAGCGTTCTGCTGACTCTGTGACTTTTGGAGCTAGGGTTTCCCATCGCCCTGTCATTTGTTTTTAAAGCTATCCTTGGCGAGTCTTTTCAGTCTTCACCAGATGCCCATCTAGTACTTTTTTTCATTTCTTTCATAATCTTAGGAAATTTTGAAATAGATGTATTTGAAGATAGTTATCTTGATGAGACCATCTGTGGTTGTCTCTGTCCCCTGATGCTTCCTGTTTTTTAATTCTGTCCTGACAGCAGTCACTCTTCCAGCACTTCAGGTGCTCCTTGAGTATTTCAGGTTGTAGGAAAAATAATAGTTGAGCAGATCCCATTATGGTGCTTCCTGAGGGTGAAAGATCCCCCAAAGCCCATTGCCAATGTAAGGGGAAGTGTCCTCATCACTCCACTGGGTCACTTGATACTCCCTCATCACCTTTTCCCTGCTACTCGCTGCAGGTGTCTTGGAGGGTGTTCTCAGTGTGAGATAATGGAAATACAGACTCCAGATGTGTTGAGTATTTTCCTTCACCGTTACTGACATTGGAGGTGTCTAACCCTGTGTGTGACAGGCTGAGATACAACCAGAGAGGAGGAAAGCTCCTTGGCATCACTGGCCCTGGTGTATGGTGGTTTTTATGCTTTGCCTACAGCTTCCCACTTACACTGGTGCTCGACCTTCCTCTTTGTATCACATGCTGCCTTTTTATTCCTGACTGCAGTATGGATTTCACTACTGTAGCAGGACAGAATTTTAGGAAGGGCTTTTTTTCTAAGTGTGGTATGTTGGTTTTGATCACGCTTTTGTGAAGGGTTGTTCTTTTTACTGTCACTTTCTATCATATTTTCTGTTCCTAACCAGTTTTACTTGCCTCTGCTTTAGGCATTAGGCACTTCAAGCTGCATTTCATACAGTGTATTTCAAACTGGCCCCTGGTTTTCCAGCTTAAACTTAATGGGGTTATGATTGCAAGTACTTGGGCAGAGAGTAGTTTCTTATTAACTGATAGTTTTCCTTGCATGATCCAAAGGACTTACCACATCTTGTTTATAAGTTACAACACTGGGGGCAGGATGTTTTAATTTTTTTCAATATTTTTATTATTATTTATTNTACTTTTCCAAACAACTGGGGTATGAAGAACTATTCCCCCGTCCCAGTTTGTCTCTGTGTGCCATGTAGCAGAATTTTCTCCATAAGCAGGGTATGCTAATTGTCTGGATTCCTTCATGAAAAGGAGTGAGGAGGAGCTTGATGGAGAGATATCATTACATGAACCCCTGCTTGCACACCTGCCATAACCCTCAGAAAAGCTGGATTTATAAATGTTTTGGAATGTAAGAGCACTCTTTCTTCAGGCTCTTCCAGGAGAATGGGCTAGGATGGACTAGATGTAGATCAGCTAAACTTTATTTAGAAGGCATATGTTTGCTAATTATGAACTTGAGAACTATAAATGCAAGAGGTGGGAAATAGCAGCATTTGCAATCCATGGTGCAAAGACAGGAATACAGAAAGGACACTTCTGGCCTCAGTGTTTAGTCCCAATTAATGACCCTTTTAATATTCCCTACAACAATAATTATGTGAACAATAGCCAGAATGAAGTTCAGAGAACAGCAGGTTCTCGTGCCAGGTAATAGCTTAAAATAGAAAGAAGCCAAAGGTTGTGATTTCCTGCCAAGCAGAACTTGGTGCTGCTTTGAGTTACTCTTCCAAGCAAAGTTTTGGCAAAGCATTCAGTTCCTTGTACTGTCACGTGCAACTGGAAGATTCCATTTGATGTGTAATTCTAATTGCAGTGGGACAGTGTGCAAGGAAGAAAGTGAGATGTTGCAGAAATAGCCTGAGTCAGTTGTTTTAATTACTGCTCTATGGAGAAACTATTGTGGCATTGAGGCACGTCTTAAAAATCTGTGAGGATGGGTGTAATTATACAAAGGCCTGTAATAAGCTGAAATTTGGTAAGAGAATGAGATGTTTCCAGTAAACACAATGCACCCATATACATTTGTGGATTATTAGTTAGGAAGGATTGTTTTCTGGTGTATTATCATGTTTGCAGAATTAATATTGGTGAGTGTCAGCAGCATTTAGATAAAGGCAGCATGTAGAAAGTGCATTTTGTAGCATGGAAATGTGGCAAAAATGCTGAGTTGTCATTTTTCGTACAATACCAGTCTTAGAGTATGAACTCAAAGAACACAGAGCTGATAGAGAACTGTAACTGGAACAAAGAATGATTTTTAATTATCTTTGTACAAAACATTATCCCCAGAAAGGTCAATAACAGTAATCAAAGATTTTTAGAACTGATTTCTAAAGAAACAGTGAAAAGAGCAAGTGTGCAGGCTGGGATGAGGCCCTTTGGGAAAACTGAGTGTTCATTGCAGTAAACACAGAACTGTGTGGCTCTTTGACAATGCAAGTTACTGGTATGAAACTTAGGAAAGAGACATTTAGTGGATTTTGACAGGTACTTTAAAAGTGCAGTGTAGTACGTATGCACTGGGAAATCTGTGAGATACTGAAAATTTCCTGTCAAGTTAATTATAGTCCAGTTGTTTATAGTCCACTAATAAATGAGGTTTCAATTTGCTGCACCACTGCATCTTTTTGCTATCAGACACTGGTATTAACCCTAATCTGAGTGACCTTGAGTTGGGTGATGATCTGAATAGTGCATTTAATTACTGTATGTTACAGCATCTAGCCTGTTGTTGATATAGATTAATGGTATTCTTTCTTTTTGTAGTATGACATCGCACACAAGATTGGTGACATAACAGTGGTATAAACATGAAGAAGCAGGCATCAGTTTTTGCATGACTTTCCAGTATGGTGAAACTGAAGTACATTATGAAATGAAGTGCTGGGTTTTTTTTTACTTGATCTCACTTTAGATTCAAGATTTTTGAGTAGGCTGTGTTCAGTTTTGTAAGTACCAAATTTTTTCTTTTTCATTTTTTTAATGCAAAGTTTACAAAGCCAATCCTGAAGTTTTTCTTACTACTTTTGTGTTTTGAAAAGCATGCACCATCCCTCCTCTCTGCTTCCTCCACCCCATTCCTGGAGATGCAAAAAATTGTGAAGTAAACAAAATCAACTCAGGTAGCAGAAATATAGCCTTAAGCAGTGGGGTGTTAAAGAGATTGTAATCTGAAATAGAGTAGTTTTGGGTTTTCCTAGCTTTCTGGTCTGCTGATTTCATAAGGAAGCGTGTCATCTATTGAATGCTGTAGTGAAACCCATGAGGGCTTACAAACTGTGTGCAAAATGGGCTGTGTTTTGAGATTGTATATATTTTATAACACTTAATAAAATATACTTGAATGTTGCCATTAATGCATGCTTCAGCATTATCTGTTAATGCAGGTGGTGTGTTAATCATGTCTGTGCACTTCCTTATTCCTCCTGCTCCCCAATTTACCATGCAGGAGTCCAGAGGGAAGAAGAGTATGCTCTTTAAACCAGGCTGGTTACAGGGTCCCCATTGCCTTCTGAAGTGTGGAGACTTTGGGTATTGATTTCATGATGAAAATATTAATTGACTTAACCATGTAAGGATGAGACTGCTGTAATCTGACCTAATGGACTGGAATTTACTAAATCAATTTTTGGAGCCTGGTACCCTGCTGGTACTTGGGCATTGTTGGTAATTCATTACCTGTCACAATCCACATAAATCAGAGCACACTGAAGGACACACGGAATTTAGGCAGTAGCAGTGAGCATATGCAGACTCAAACCTGCCTTTAACTACATCTGTCTGTGCTCTTGAGAAATATTGGTGCTGGTTTCTAACTATTGTAAATACATAGTTATTAAACATTAATCTAGGTGCATGTGTTGTGCTGCGGTCTGAAGGCAACCACATAATCTGCTGTGAAACTGGTGGTTACAATGCTGAAAAGTTATTAATTTAATTTTGCTTCTGTTTTTGAGAGGAGCACGGCTAATTCTAGAATAAACTCAGATGCTGTCAAGCAAAAGTTTCATTTAATGAGTTTTGTCACTGCACGTGAACAGTCAATAAAACCATCTGAGGAAACAGGAATAACTTCTTCAGGAAAATGGAAGCATGTAGGGTTTCTGAATATCACAGGTTCAAGTAGCCAATTAAAAAAAAAAATTGTTCCAAATCCAAGTTCAACATTGTAATTACAGAGAAGATACTTTGCCTTTAAGAAGCACTTGTTTTTGTGCTAAAGTATTTCATTCCTCATTCTCCTTTGACTCCGTGCTGCCTAAACTTGTCTCTGAGTGAATCTGGCAAGTAATTAATCAGGGTAAAATTCCATTGGGATTGGTATGAAAGTTGCCTTGTCAAGAAGCAGCAACTGCCTGTTCTGTTTAGTGTATGTTCTCTAATGTAATGATTTGTAGACAGAATTTACCTTTTTTTTATGCTATGGTGTGCTCCATATAAGATGAGAAAGTGTCTTTTCCTGCCCTCCATGATCACCATCATCTAAGTGCTTAATTGCTGGTGTTTAAGAAAGTCTGAGAAAGGTAGGAGTAATTGTGCAAGCTTTTAGTTTTGTTTAAAAAGTGAATTTTGTAGTACACTTTTTCTGCAGAAAAATTTGGAAAGCTTGCTGCACTAAAGTATGTTCTTAAAGGAATAGGTGAAATAAACTTTTTTTGTACTTAAATTCCTATCTAAATTAATAGGTATATATTGTAAGTAAAAGAACCCTAAACATAGATATATAATTGCTGTCGTTGGAGGTAAATGTATGTCAATTTAGCAAAGAAATTTGTGAGGGTTTTTTTTCCCAATAAATTAGTAACTGTAAAACTTCCTTGTCATTTCTCTGAGGAGTTGCTTGGTTAATCCCCATGTTCTTACCAGATGCCCAGATGCTGAGTTTTTTGGAAGGTGCTTTGTGTTGGGTAGTTAGTCCAGAAGTCAGCCCTGCCTGAGGTCACCAAGTGCAGGCTGTTAACTTTATGTTGCTGTGGTGTAAGCAGGACATGAGTTTGAAAGCTTGTCTGATGCCACACAGAAAGTCTGAGGATTTATTCTCACTCTCAGTCTGTTCTCTGCCACCTTCCTCAGGCTTGAAAGATATGATGGTTAAGCCTGTGGGTTGTGCCTCTATAAATTATTGTGGCTGTTTAGGAGTGGCTGGAGATATCAGGGGAAAGTTTTAGTTGGTATAGGTTATTTTTTCAACTATTTATCCTTTGTAACATAGAACAGCTTGGTCACACATGGTCAGAAGGTGGAAAACTCCCTGCCTCCTGTGTCAACCCTATTAAATGAGGAGAAGTAGTGCATTTCACATACTTTACTTCTTGCCAGGTCTTGCTTGTTACAGGAGAGTTTAAACGTGTTTGTTTGGTAGCTGTGCTCCTGTTCACACCCAAAAGGCTCTCATGTGATGTTTTGCATGCTGGCCCGGACCTGAAGAGTCACAAAGCCTGAATGTCACCAATAGCAGCTGTATCTTTGCTGCAAAGAGATCAACTAGAAGTGCTTTCCCTCCATCCTTGCGTATGACATTGTTTTACCAAATGGGAGTTGTGAGCTCGTGCTGCTCCTTCTCTCCATTTAGTTCAGGCCACTTCTGAAACAGTTCTGTTTCTCCCAAAGCCATTATAATTACGGGTGTCTGAGGTGCAGTGATGTGCTCAGCCATTCTCACGCATCCTGGGATCTTCTCTGTTGTGGCCAGGCCTTGCACTCATGTGGAAATTTGGAAAAAGTGTGTTACTGAGGTTGGTTCTGTGGGTTCAGGTTGCCATAGTGGCATCTTGCGTGCTCCATACAGTATAAGGTGAGCCAGGCAGTTCCCCAGGTGAACTGTCCCATGGTCAAAGGGGGGTTTGGATTCAAACCGTGCCCTGCAGGCAGTGTGGCTGCAACAGGCTCAGTAGCTATGCCAGTGCCAGGCAGTTTTGCGTTGCTACAGCTGTATCCATGTCTGAAGTGGTATCCTTGTAAGTATTTGCATAAAATTAAGGAGCCTCAAATCGTGACTTCATGTGCATTTTGAATGGCAGCATTAGTCAGGCTGCAGAAAGATTTGGCCCAGCCTGTCTTGACTCTTCTTTCCTGGCCTTGGACTCCCTCCTATCTTGCCAACATAAGCACCGGTGCAGCTGCCATGAGCTACATCAGAGATTATTAAAATTAATAATTAAAAAATTAAAGAAATTTAAAATTGCTTACATATGGTGAAGTGTAGTTTGAACTTGGGTACATTCATCCTTCAGTTCAGCAGGCAGCTGCACTGGTATTTGTGCTGACAACAGGGAAGGAGGCAGCCTGAAAGCGGAAAGAAGGATCAAAGTTCAAGAAAAAGGCAGACAACAAACAACTTTCAGCAGTGGGGCTAAAAGGGCCCAAGGCACTCAATTGCCCTGTTCTGCACAGGGACTTGGCCCAGGCAAACTCCAGAGGAGCTTTCCAGCTTCAGTGCTCTGCGATCCTGTAAAAAAAGATGCATGTAGCCAAGTTCTCTCTGCGTTTAAAAAATGTTGATCCTCAGCTGTGGTACTCAAAGCTACAGACTCTTCTGCTTTTGGCACTGGTGTTTCCAGGTGCCTCTACCTTCCCACCACGTGCAGAAACCCTTAATTCTGAGCAGGATGCACAGCTTGCATTGTATTGCACGTGCATCCCACGTATGAGCCTTCCTGAGTGTTCGTAGGTGTGCACAGTGTGTTCCCAGGGCACCCTGCTCCAGTCAGTGCCCGGACAGAGCATGCTGGCAGCAGTTGCTACTTTCCTTTTAAGACTTAAAGGAGATGGTAGTTGATAAAGCTGATGTTGTCATCAACTATGATCTTGCAAAAAATGTATGCATTTATTTCATGTGACTCTGAAGTAATCCCAAGTCTCTCCCTAAGGCACCTTGTGGAACATCCACATGGGCAAACCATCTTTGGCTTTGGCAGCCATGCAGGTGGGTGACTGGCACTGCAGTTCCCCCGGCAGGCTCTAGCTCTCCCTGTGTTACTGACAAAATATAGGTGGGTCAAACACAAACAAAGGGAAAGAACTTACTTCAATCTCAGCTCCGGTAGCATGTGGAAGGTAAAGAGGGAAATCATTGCTTGAAAGGAAGCCCCAACATCTTTCACTATAATTCAATGCCACATCCAAAGATTATGTGTTGAAATCTGCATGCTGGAGATCCAGCTCACTAGGTTTTAATAGCACTGTTAACATAGCATAGCTGCAACTTTAGCATCGTGCATTCCAGTTCATTTCTATTCCTCACATGACTTTCATTGTTTACAGGAAAATGGGATATTAAAAATCTCAAGTAATTTATTTTGAATGGCGTGCTTTTGCAATACAGTGCAGGCTGCATTAATGCTCAGGAAGCAGCTAAACGTGAACTGACACTGAATATGCAAAAATATTTACAATGAGCTGTATGTACCATGTTCTTTATGAATAATTTGCCTGTTACAAAGTAAATGACATTAATTACAATTATCACAACATAAGTCATGAAAGTTTGGGCTGACAAAAATATAATAATGGGATGACTGCCATTTTCATTGACACTGGGTCACTTCTGCATTTTGCCATTTCAGAGTATCTAACTTGACAGTGTCTTCTCTTTGTCCCCATGACTGAGTCATTATTAATGCAATAAGAATTTGCTATCCTTACAGAGAAATTGTGTTCCCTTCATAAATGTTTTTCTGACCTTTTTCCTCTTACCGGAAATCAAACTTTTCCATAAACTCCGATAGTCCTACTTCTGAGAATAACAGAAAAGAAGGTGGAAATTCTAATAAATCTTAGGTCATGCACTAGCATGGAGATGAGGTGCATGGAAGCCTTGCAGGACTCCTGAAAGGAGTGAATTGCTGAAACTGGGAAAGGGAGCCCTAACACACCAAATCCTGTCCTATGACAGACAAAGAAGTTTCGCACTTTAAAATCCATAATTCTGTAATTTTTATACATGTTTTTATAATTTAAATCAGGAACTAGGCATTTCTATGAAGAGGTGTGTTTAGAAGTAGCTAGGCTAGTTTCAAACCTTAGAGCAAAATTTTAGATGATTAACTGTCTTTAACAGTGAGCATTGCCTGTCATAATCCCTCCACATGCAAAGCGTTGGTCCGTAGCAGTTGTGCCCTGGATTAGCTTCAAGCATGCAGTCCCAAACCATGGACACCATGCCCTGTAGTGCTGGCTGCTCTCCTGGGTAGTTCTAGTCCCAGGGGTGAACCAAACCTGAAGGGGCACCCTGTTCTCTGCCTCTCCCCCAGATCAAAATCTTGGCCTTTTTTGAGAAGTTTGAATTGCAACACAGTTCCAAGCTCTTGGTCTCTCGCCCTGGATCATGTGCTGCAGGAGGCTGAGGAGCTGGGGTGGTTACTTTCCTAGGACATAGCAGATGTCCTACATTTTGCTCAAGTTTTTGGGGGGTTGAATTTTGGGGTCTTTTTCTTAAAGAAAGAGGAATCCTTTATCATCTCTCAGTGCTGTATTTCAGTCACCGATGTTAGTGTCTGATGGCTGTTTGTCATTCTAGGGCCTCTGCTTTGGCTTCAGTGCAAAAAGCTAGTGGGGATGGATTAAATAAGCTTGGGTAGGCTTTTGCTGGGGTTAATTTGATGTGTGTGTGTATGTGTGTGTATACAGTTTCTGCTGTGCCAGCAGAACGATCAGTCAGCAGAAAGGTGGGCAGGTAGTACCTTCAGCTGTTCCATCTGGATACAGAAGAGGAGGAGATGCTGTTGAGAAGCGCCTGGGTAGAACAAAGGTGTGGTAGGCAACGGGTCTGTCTTGATGTCACAAGACACATTCCAATGACTGTTATGCAGATCTCTGCAGGATCTGCTCTTGGCCTAGTTTGTACAGTAATGAGAAATGGAAATGCTAACAAAAAATCTATATTTGTAGTACGAAGTATTTGTAGTAATGAAAATCATTACACATGATTTTCTGCAATGCTTATAAGAAGAGAAAATAGTTTAGTCTTCCTTTAAAAAGTTTGGAGACATGTAAGGAGGAAACCAGGAGACATCAGGTGGGTGCGCTGGTTCCACCCACATCCAGGTGACAGTGGTGCTACAGAGCAGAAAGGGATCCTGAGGGGTTTTGAATGCTTTGTGATGTTGGAGTTTTCTGCAAAAGTGAGGGTTTTCACTTCTCCCAGACTCCCTGACTGCTGATGTAAATGGATGGAAAACTCATGTTTTGCTTTTTTTACCTGTAGTAGCAGGATAATGGCTGACACAACATGGAGCTTCAGGGGACCAAGGGGAAAATGAGATTCAGAACCATTTTCCCTGCCTCCTAGGGGTCAGGGTCCACTCAGGATCAACTCCACTGATCCTTTTAGTTGGAAAGCCTGAGTATTCCTTGACCTAAGACAATGCTATTACTATACATAAAAGGCATTGTACACAAGTGAATTGTTGTCCTATTGTATTACACTAAAAAGCCATATTTTGGCATGTCAGTGAGTTGCCTGGAGGGAGGAAATGTATGGAAGGAGATGAAGGATGTGTTGTACACTGAGAGTGGTGTCGGGTTCTCTTCTGTCACGTCCCCGAATGTTCTGGCTCGGCACTGTGCTTCCATGCGGAAGAATAAGGATTAGGTTTGTCCTGCTGTGAGATTATTCATGTGTGGGGAATGTGCGTGCTCAGAAACAGCGAGATTTCAAGAGTGCATCACTGAAGAGAGGCTTGTAATAAGAATCAGCAATAAAACAATAGCTGAGCAGGGAAAAGTGTATTTAATAAAAGGAATTTACAGTTGAAATCCTAAGCAGTTAGGATTGCTTGTCTGACCATTTCTGCTAAAGTTGCTGCTCTTCATTCTATTTTTAAAATGTCTTTAGATATACTGTTTATTCTTGGATTTTAGATGTCATATGCATATTTATGCATATTTATATTATACATTTTATGTGTATATATTTTTAAATTATGCACTCTCTGAGGTTTTTTTTTCCAATTTTACTGCATGATTTTGCTTTAATACCACATTAACATTTACATAATACTAAAATAGGGCTGGATACTTAATGGAATAGCAACTAGATGTCAAACTGTTATTTCCTTTATCTAAAGTGTGAAGGACGTGAGCTAATATTTAACAAAATAAAAGTGTTTCCCAACTTTGATATTATTCATGCTTTCCCAGAGATGTTAACATAACCCTGTAATTGGCATGAATTCTATCCAGCAATAAGCACTGTAGGAAATGCACCTTATGTTTGTTACTTGTTTTTAAGGCACAGTAGAAATTCATAGGATATAAAAAGCCGTGCATTTGAGTGTGGCTGATTTTCTCTCTGTGCAATTAATTTATTCTGATGGGCAAAGTAATATCAAGCTTAACGTATTTCTCAGTAGAGACCTTTCTCTCTGAAAGATCTCCATTGGCATATAAGTGCATAATTTCCAAACAGCATGTTATATTAAACAGACACTTTCAGAAAATCTGCATTTGAACTCTCCCCTCCAGAAAAAGAAAAGAAAAAAAGAAAAAA
>WAAG01001344.1:16911-45407 GCA_013390105.1 Tichodroma muraria
CAGAGGAAAGGCTCATGCCACTGGAGAACTGCTTGGAAACCCTTGCTTGTTTGGGTGTGAAACCTGTTTATGCCACTCACTTCAGTCCCTCTTGGCCAGGTAACCTCAGTATGCCCTGCAGACCCAGGTGTGACTGGTGGTCAGGGTGCTAGGCTGGTTAAAACTGGTGTGTTGTGCTACTGGAAGTGTATGGCAAAAAGGCCTCATCATCCTAGTCACAGCCAGGTGCTGCATGAGAGGCAGCCTCCCAAGCCTCATGGATCCTGCTGCTTGCTGCTTTCCTGCTGGACACTTTCCCCTCGTTACCTCCCTGCCTTCTTTATTTTTTTTCCCTGTCAAGCAGCTTCATTGCTAGAGCCAGCATATGCCATAACTTATACATGCTGCTGCTGCTGAAGCTCTGGGCCTCTAAACTTGTGCAGCAAGAACCCTTTTGTTTCTTTTTTGTTTCTGTTGGGGCGCAATTTGGGTAGGCAGAGAAGAATCTATGGGAGATGGGGCTAGAAAAGCACAGCACTTTTTGCTGGGTTCCATGCTGCTGGTTTGTTTCATTTTTTTCTTTCCCCTTTTAATTTGACTAGAATTGAGAAACAAAGAAAGCCAAATCCAAACCATTGTTGCTCGGGCGACAAGATGTAGCTAAGAACGAAAACTGCAGCTTCATTAAAAGCCATGCTAAGCATGTGCTGTGGTTGTCTGTGGAAATTTCTGTCAATCAAACCTGTGTGCATTATGAAAATATCAATTTCCAACAGATTCACTACATAAGCAGCTCAACCTGCCGTGACAAGTTTGCATTTGTTTATATTCATTGGAACTGTTGCTATTTGGAAGTTAAATCGTTCTTGGCAGACACCAAAGAGAGAAATGTGGTTAATTGCTTCTTGCCAGTTATCAGTTCTGCTGGATATATCATACAGCTACCTAAGAAATCTGACAGGCTTCATAAAATCAGGCTCAAGCTAATTAGTAATGTCAGTGTTTTTCAAATGACTGTTGATATTATCGCTGTACCTCATCCAGGGACCATCACCCTGTATATACACAAGATATGGCAAAGTGTCATAGCCATGAATCCAAAACTTTCTGAAATATGAACGTATTTCTGTCCTTTTATCTTCTCTGTGCTCCTCTGTTCCCAGTTTGTAATCCTGATTTATCTTATGGATTTAGTTAATGTTAACTTAATCTATGTAACTAAAGAGAAAAAAAACACATGGCAAAGGTTCCTACGTTAATGACTTGATGTTATACATTCATGATAATGAAGTGGCACATACAAATATGAAGAAAAGGCTAGATTCTGCAGTCTTACTGTATCTCATGATACTTGATTTTGTTTCCCTTTAGTCTTGAACAGCTGGAATTAATTAATGAAAGGGCAATTTTGGGAGTGAAATACTTGATTAAGAATATGGAACAATCATACAAAAGTAAAACAATCCCATAAACCCCAAAAACCCCACAGTATTTTATATACAAAACCCCACCACACACACATATTAGCATGTGCATTGTTGTTAGCCTTTATGGTATAGTTAGGAAATAGGAATGTAGTGAGGCAGAAATCTAATAATGTTCTTCTTTCAGGTGTTAATTTTGTTGAAGTATTAAATGCACTTACTCTTATGACTAGCAACTAATATTGCTATTTTTGTGGTAGGCTTGAGTCTAATGTTGTGAGCCAGACTGGCCTCACTGTGTTAGACACTACAGGCAAACAGTCAGAAACCTGTTCTACCACATAGATCCTGTAATCGAAATAATAAATACAACCAAATGCTGAGAGGTGAAGGAGTGGGCAGATGGTTGTCTTTATTTTACAGAGGGGGAACCAAGTCAGCAGTTAGTTCAGTGAGATACCACAGATCGAAGAGGGGCTCTGCAACAGAAAGATAATCCCAAACCAGGGATTCATTGGCTTCCTGTATCCAGGAAGTCCACAGCATTCACCAGGTCAGAATTTTTCCAGCAGCAAGAGCTGTGGAAGCAAAAGAAAAGAAAGTATACCTAGGCATTAGTTGGAGAGGTTGACAGAATTGTGAGTCATTAGGTAGAAAGAGGAAATGGGAAACAGGAGGATAGGATTATGGAAAAGCTTTTAATCTATGAACCTTCCCTTCACAGATAGTTGAAGTATGACTGCCAAAATACGATGTTTATTTTAGGTTTATTCCCAGGAGGAGACTTATAAAAATGTGTGGATCATATTTTTTTAAGTTTTATTTCCTCAGCTGTTGGAAGGTCTGTGCTGTCTCTTAGTTTCTGGAGATCAAAGTCTAAGCAGTGAAAAATAATCTAATCTGCCACTTTGAAATAATTTGCTGCAGCAGGCATTCCCAGTGCAAATCACAGTACAAATCAGATGGTGAATCTGAGATCTCAAAAGAGGATTACTTTGGATTAGTTGTCCAGTGAAGCAGGCACTTTGTACAATGCAACAGATAGCTCCAACATGAGCCAATTCATTGCTTGTTTTTCAGTTTGTTTGTTTTTTTTTTTTAAGGAACATTAGTTTACCAATGTATTCTCATACATTAATTAACAGTATTTGGACAGCATTTGTGTGTAGAAGACAGATTATGGGACAATACCACTAAGCAAACTTAATGGCCAGACTTTCAGGAGAGGGAGGAGGCTTGGTAGGAAGCAGCACAAGCTGCATTTTGGTTGACAGCAGGTACAGGTTTAAACACTGTTTTGAAGGTAATGTCTTGAATACCCATCTCAGCTTAGAGCTTGATGTGTGAGACAGGGAGAAGACAATTCTGTCTGGCCATGGTTCAGTTCTACTGCTTCTCTAGTTTAAGGATGTAATGTTTTAGTGATGCTTGAATTTTAGAGTCATAGAATGACCTGGGTTGGAAGGGACCTTAAAGATCATCTGGTTCCAACCCCCTGCCATGGACAGGGACACCTTCCACTAGACCGGGTTGCTCAAGAGCCACATCCAACCTGGTCTTGAACACTTCCAGTGATGGGGCATCCCCAGCTTCTCTGGGTAACCTGTGCCAATGCCTCACCACCTCATAGTAAATAATTTCATCCTAATCTCATCTAAACCTACTCTGTCTCAGTTTGAAGCCATTCTTCCTTGTCCTGTCACTCCAGCGCCTTGTAAATAGTCTCTCTCCATCTTTCCTGTGGGCTCCCTTCAGGTACTGGAAGGCTGCAATTAGGTCACCCAGAGCCTTCTCTTTTCCACCCTGAACAATCCCAATTCTCTCAGCCTTTCCTCACAGCAGAGCTGCTCCATCCCTCTGATCACCTTGGTGCCTCCTCTGGCCTGGCTCCAGCAGGTCCCTGTCCTTCCTGTGCTGGGCCCCAGAGCTGGATGCAGCCCTGCAGGTGGGGTCTCAGCAGAGCGGGGAGAGGGGCAGAATCCCCTCCCTGCCCTGCTGCCCACGGGGCTTTGGATGCAGCCCAGCACACGGGGGGTTCTGGGCTCCCAGAGCACACGGCCGGGGCATGTCCAGCCTCTCACCCACCAGCACCCCAAGTCCTTCTCCCAGGGCTGCTCTTGAAGAAAAGCTTTAATACCATTTTATGGATAGTATACATTGCTAAATGAATCTGCTTTTCAGTTTCATGGGATTGGTATAAGTAACAAGGTGATTACAAACACCACTTGTCCATTTACGAGCGCAATGCCTCCTTTCTTCAGGTTAATGTTTAACTCCATCATGCTGTAGCTCTGAGGTCATTATTGTACACAATCAATTGTTTTGCCACCTCCCTGTTTACCTGGGTTCTGGTCATTTATTAATAGAGATAAAGCTATTCTTGGCTGCATTTCCCATGTCACAAAGTTGTCTTGTTGGCTTAAGAAGCACCATCTATCCAGAACCAGTCTCTGGGAGGGGCTGTAAAGGGATTGGAAGAGAAGTGAAGGACAAGAACTCATTTGGACATCATGCACTAAAAAGAGGGAAATTTTGCATATTCTGCGTGTGAAATGGTATCTCTTTCAGTATGCATGGAAAGCAGTCATTGATGGAAAGCTCAAATTTTCTGGGCAATATAAAACCACTGTGGATGAAGAGTAGAAGTAGCCAGCTCTTGTGATGGCAGCAAAACCCACATACTAAAGCTTGAAATCCAGGCAGCTGTACATTAAGGCAAGCCCAGATTCAGCAGCACTATTTTCTCCTGTGTTTAGACAGTAACAGCTCCAGACCATAGTCCCAGCTTTGCCCCCACCTCTTGGCCCACTGGTGAAAAGTGTGAGCAAGCTAAAATTTCAGGAGTCAGTGGTGAAACATGACTTTGCACCATTGTTTCTGTGTTCAGAGCAAGCCTGAACAAATGCTGGGAAGATTGGTGTCTGCTCCAGACAAAGGTCAGCACATTGCTTCTGATTCAGTGCCAGACTGGTTGTTCTGCCAGAGGTTTCCTCCCCTGTATCATCACCTCACTCTCTCCTCTGGACTTTGCAGCAGGCTAGAAGCAAGCCAGAAGAGGAAAATACTGCTCTTGAATCTTCTTTTAAAATGGATGAAAATGTTGTTTCCCTGGTGCCCACCGTCCTAGGTGAGACACCAATTTCAGCAATGAACAAAGTACTATGAAAAGTGACAGGGAGACTTACACCTCTAAACTGCTGGGATGGAATGAGGTCAAGTTTGGCACAATGCATTACATCAGCTGGAGGAAACCTCCTTTAAAAAACAGCCCTTGCCAGCCACGCCAGACACATGTTCTATCCTGCCTGTGCAAAACCACCACTGAAAGCCTCTTTGTCCACCAGGGCTGTGACAAAGATGTTCAGGTATGTTACTGCAAGAAGCAGTATAAATGCCTACTGTCTTTTATGTATATTTGTAATACAGCTCTGTGTGCTCTCAGTCTTCTGCAGTGTGC
Organism: Tichodroma muraria; assembly: GCA_013390105.1. NCBI lineage: Eukaryota > Metazoa > Chordata > Aves > Passeriformes > Sittidae > Tichodroma > Tichodroma muraria. Next base: position 21,772 of record WAAG01001344.1, read on the forward strand.
TGCTCCTGGAGCACACCAACGATCCTCTGCCATAAAGCAAACATCAGGACATATCTTTTAAATAAAGAAATATTTCTTCAAACACATGGAAACTCAGGCTTGCAAAAATTGTTAGGACTATGATACAAGACACAAGTTTCTTGGTTGCTTTAGGGGTATTCTGAGTCCACCTCTGCTTAGATTGCATTGTTACTTAACAGGAATGGCAAACTTCAGAAGGAAAACAAAATAATACTGAATGGGCTTTCCTTGTGGCAGGCTGAAAACTTGCCTATGTGTCCATGACAGAGACAGAATCAACACCAGATTCTTATCAAATATATTTGTTTGTCTTCAAATTCTTCCAAAACATGAGGAAGTGCAAAAGGCACTTTAATCTTGACACTTGCAATTATTTCTTATGAAATAAAAGGTTTGCTTATGAAATCTTCCTGTCCCTGCACATTATTCCAAGGTACTGACTAGGTACCAGTAAAAACCTAACCCTGACCTTAAATTTAACCAAGTACCTAAGCAAACTTTTCATTTGTACATATGAATAGTTCTACTGAAGTCACAGGTCTGAAATTCTGCATGTGATTTTCTCAGTCATGTGTTAGTTCATTATACAGAAAACAAAAATCCAGTCTACATACACATATTATATGTACATATTATATGTACAGATATATACATACATATGTATCTGTACAAAAGATGATGTATATAGCAGCCTACTAGCAATCAGATGAATTTCTGAGCATTACCCAGATGTTTTTGACTCCAGACTTTCCTGACTTCCTTAGAGGCGAGGGCCAAAAAGTACAAATAGGTCATTGGAATGAGAAGGCAATTCACTGAAATCCATCGTTCACACAATATGGTGAATGGCAAACCTGTGCTGAATACACATAATTGCCTAACAAGGAGACAGCCATAATATGACTGTCTGTGTGATATCTGATTTTTTTCCGGTGCTCAAATGTAAGTGGGCTGTAGTTGACAGACATGAATATTCATGTAAAGCAACAACACAGTCTGTGCCTTAGCTTTTGACTTGGAGACTGAAGGATTCCTTGGTATCATGCATTTTTGATCTTGTAGAATTTTTTTTATTTTTTATTTAGGACACTTTTCCCGTGTCATTATGTGAAAGAACAGGATGGCATATTGCTTTATAATTTATTGCTAGCTGCACTAACACTATCCATATTAAACATAAATCTTCTACTGTTGTGAACTGTACTCGGAGAAATAAGCAGCAAATTATACAAGCTATGGCTATTCTGCCTCCTTGCATTCCCAGGGCATTAACTTACTTGTTATGTTTCCACCTTGGAAGAGGAAAGTGAATTTAGAGTGATAGCTGCTCAGCAGTCATAGCTATGTACAGAAATTGGATTTGAACGTAAGCATATCTGCTGCTCCAAGCTCTCTTCTGGGGCTAAAAAGGCAGACAGATTATATTTTGCTGTGGTAAGAAATTGTACCCGTAAGAATAAGAATAAGAATAAAATCATCTAAACCTGAGGTAGATTCTGTTTCCTGAGCTTCTGTATGTGTTTGGGCTTAATGATATGTATGAAACACTCATAAATGCCAATACATGGAAATTTTCTGACCTTGCAGCTTTAGATATAGTTTCCAGCTCACCATCTATACTGTCTTCTCTTTTCCCAGGTGTGTTCAGCTCTGTTCAAGCAGGACAATATCCTACTCACTGTTTGATCCAGTGCTGTCACTAATCCTTGTACAGCTTGGGGTGGGTTCATCAGGAAAGGGAGGGACAGCACCAAGCTGCAGCGTGCTTGGGATGGGAGGGAAAGGACACTGCAACGACTGAAATGTACCACCAGAGAGAGCTTTTGTCTTGCTGACTTTATCAGGGACACTGCACATGGCTGTACTGCAGCTCTCAGCTTGCAATGGAAGGTTTTGTAAGTGTTGAATTATCAGGTGGAGGGCAAGAATCGAAATTCACAGCACTGATACCATTTTAACTGCACACTTGATGCTTTGAAGCAATCAGGACAGCTGGTAGAACTGATGTCAGCCAGGGCAAAGCTGCTACGAGATTAATGTCTCCTCTCCACAAGGCCCTGGTCTGACACTGGTTCCTCTGATTTTGGCTGGTATAATCTAGAGAGTGTGGGGCACTCTGAGAGTGATGGGACTGCCCTTGGAATTGAGTGGGGACCTGTGCTGCACATCTCTCCTTTGCCATGAAATCATAGATTCATAGCATTACAGAATCACATAGGTTGGAACAGACTTCCAAGAGCATCAAATCCAACATTTGACCAATCAAGCTCAGGCACATTACACAATTGCAAAATATTTGTCAAATATATGTGATCACCTTCATTGAGCTTTGAAATACTCTTTTTGATTGCTCTGGATTTCTTAAGTGGAGAAAAAAAGTTTCCATGAAATGGATACAACTTCACAGAAAGTTTTGTTTCACTCTTCATTTGTCTGTGAAGTAGAGTTTGGAATGTATTTTATCTGGTATTGTTTGTGGCAAAATACCAGCGTTGGCTCAAGAACAGAGCCAGGTAGGTCAAAGCTCTGAAGCTGTTTCTGGGAAGTGTCAGGACACGTTTGCAGGTTTCCTGGGCATTCAGTGTTGCAAAGAGGACACCAGGCAAAATGATGATGATAATTGGGATCCAGCATCTCCACCAGCATTGTGGTTTGAGAGAAAGCATCCCCCTCTCTGCCCTCCCTACTTCCAATTTCTCTTCTCCACTTTTATTGCAGAAGTGTGTTTGCAGTTTTAAAGGTGAACAATACCATCATCATGTAAGCCTGGGACCTGTGTGAAAGCAGATGGAAACCTTCACTGAGGCAAGGATGTCCTTCCTTCTCACAGGAAGACGATTGTTATCGTTCAGGTCTTTCACTTAACTGGGCCACACTGGTCCTTCCCACACTAAAACTTCAGGGACTGCTGGGGAATAGTTGTGTTCGGAAGAACTGTGAAGAAGTAGTTCTCTCTGCAGGTAGAATAATTGCAGCTGGCTCTGTTGTCTTCCAGAAACCACCTAGTCCTAGGAATGCCTGACCAAGGAATTCCTTAGTGTCTTAAATGCTGCTCATTGCAATGTCTCAGTGTACTCTTTTTTATTTTTTTTTTTCTTTGTGGAAAGAGATCAAACAGCATATTAAGTAGCTGCCAAAGCAACGCATATCCTCTAAGTGAGCCAGACACATGACCGAACTCCACACAATCTAATTGTATGTAGACATGAACATCAAGAGGCCCTGGAGAAAAAGACCATACCACAGGTCATGTGGATTATTCTGGCATGTTATGTCAAGCCAACTTAATTATAGATTGTCTTTAATGCCGTGTTCCAGGCTTTAATTTTGTGTGTGTGTGTGTGTGTGTGTGTGTGTGTGTGTGACTAAATAACAACACCAACAGCCTAAAACTTTTGTGAAGTCCTAAAAAAGCTAAGCTATTCATGTTGGTTTGGGATTCATATAGACAAGGTTTCAAACTTCAGTGGTTCCGGCTACGAATGGGTGACTATGCTTAAGTATCCTGGTACAGAAGTAGGCTCTAGTTTACTTGTGTGCTCAAAAAAAACATTGTAGCAGTAGATGTATTCCAATGTAGCTTTAAAAATTTTATTTTAACAAAAATGGACCTCTTAAATTTATTCCACCCTAATTTTCAAACCAGAGTGAGCTCTTTGTGATCATTGCACTAGCTGCTTGCTGAAAATCCTGTGGTATTCCAGGCCTTGACATCAATGAGGACAGACACATTGCTGCACTACTTGATTGACCAGGTATGCAGTCAGAGCTGATCATATTAAAAATTCATCAGCTCCAAGTGAGGTTTTAGAGTTGCTACAGTTGGAGACTGTGCTTGAAAGGAGAGGTGAAAAGTTGTCATAAACAATACAGGATTTGACCCTGACTCTCCTTTTACCCCCTGTCTTGGTTTGAATGACAGGTGTCTGCTAAGGAAGGCAGGAGCCTCCCTTGGAATGGAGAATGTAAACCCCCTCCCTCCAAATTACTATAATTTTTAAATTAAGTGGGCTCTCAGGCAAAGATATGGGGATAGGAATAACAGTTCTTTATTAGGAGAATTAAAATAAAAATGCAGTAATACAAAAAGCAACCGCACTGACAGAGTCAGAATACAACCTGACACCCTGTGGGTCAGGGTGTTGGTAGCAGTCCCATTAAATGGTGGCTGCAGTCCTTCTGGAGTGGCAGATGTGGTTCTGTTGGAGCAGTGATCCTGTAAAAAGGGTGTAATTTTCTCTGAAGATCCAGTGGTGGTGTAGATAAGCCTGGTCTTGCTCTGGGAATCCAGTGGAGAAAAGGCTGCCTGGTGTACCAAATCTCAGATTTTTATCCAGGTAGGAATGTTTGGCTCCTCCCCCTGGATGGAGCATCTCCCAATGGGATGATGTAATTTTATCAGTCATTAAGTGAGACTCAATGGCCCATTAGCAGAAGATATATCTCTGGATGGAGGATGGGTTGTGGAAGAGATAAAGAAAACTGCCCCACCTGTTTTTTTAACAACTGGACCATTCACAGAGGATTACCCCACCTCCACCCCGGTTTTCAACTGATGGTGATGGAATACACACTGCTGGTTACATCTTGCACTGAAACCCAAGACACCCACCTTCATCATTCAGACGTAATGATAATAAAATAAAGCTTTGGACAGGCTGGACTGATGGGCTGAGGCCAATGGTCTGAGGCTCAACAAGGCCAGGTGCTGGATCCTGCCCTTGGGCCATAGGCTAAGGGCTGCCCATTGGGCTAAGGGCTGCAGCAAAATGGCTGGAAAGCTGCCCTAGGGAGAAGGACCTGGGGGTGCTGGTTACCCTGAACATGAGCCAGCTGTGCCCAGGTGGCCAAGAGGTGGTGCCAGTGGCACCTGGCCTGTACCAGCAGTGGTGTGGCAGCAGGACCAGGGTAGTGACTGTCCCCTGTGCTGGGCACTTGTGAGGTCACACCTCAAATCCTGTGTTCAGTTTTGGGCTCCTCACTGCAAGAAAAACATTGAGGGGTTGGAACGTGTCCAGAGAAGGGAACAGAGCTGGGGAAGGGTCTGAAGCATGAGTCTGATGAGGAGCAGCTGAGGGAGCTGAGGTTGTTTGATCCAGAGAAAAGGAGGCTCAGGGGGAACACTATCACTCTACAACTCCCTGAGAGGAGGGGGCAGCCAGGTGGGGTCGGGCTCTTCTCTCAGGTAACAAGCGACAGACAAGAGGAAATGGCCTTCGGCTGCACCAGGGGAAATCTAGACTGTACATTAGGGAAAATTTCTTTCTTAAAGGCATCACAACAGACTGCTCAGGGAATTGGTGGAGTCACCATCTCTGGAGGCATTTAAAAGTTGTATATATGTGTCACTGAGGGTCATGGTTTAGTGGTGTGCTTGGCAGTGCTGGGTTAATGGTTGGACTTTATCTTAAAGGTCTTTTCCAGCCTAAATGATTCTATGTTTCTGATTTCAAAACTTTAAACTGAGTGTCTGGCTGTGTCTGTGGATGCAGTTTGGCTCTTTTGCAGCTGCCCTACAACCAGTTCCCACACACTAAGGGTAGGGAGTGATACTGGAGCAGGGCATTGCCTAGAGCAGGGGCCCTCCCTCTGCCCAGCAGCGCACGTTCCCAGGGCCGGCCCTGCCACCCTGCCCTGTGAAGCAGCAACAACTCAACCATTTCTCAGACCACACTGTGAATCAGCTCAGGGAACTGCTTTGGGTGAAAATAAGCCAGCAAAACATAGTGAGCAAGGGACCTGTGCCTGCCCACCTGCAAAAGCAGAGGAGGCTGCGTAAGGAAAGGGATTGGGAGAAACTTGGGAAGGCACAAAGACCCTCTGGTTATAATGTGCCGGTATGAATGAGGTTATGGCTTCTCCTCTTTTCCATATAAGGTGGGCAAGGGTGTGAGCTGGCAGCACAAACCTCCTCAGCCTACCTCATGCCAACCAGCTGCACCAGCACACCCACTCATCACTGTCCTGCCTGACCTTCCTCCCTGCCCAGCCGTGGGTGCTCCTCGTGAGCCAGTGAGAGCCAGCAAAGGCTGCAGCTGGTTTTGTGCCTCTTCAAGGACCAGCTGCCAGAAAGGTCTGGAGAAGGCCAGGGCTGGCTCACTGGTTGCAGTGGAGAGACAGAACACTGGTGCTGAGGGAGGGGAGATGGGGCATGGGGATGCTTTTGCTTGGCTCAGCTGGCTGGGAAAGCACTGCACCAGCACAAGGCAGCCCACTTCAAAAACTGCTGCACCTGGAAGCTCCTGGTTTGTCCAGAGAGCAGGTATTAGTGGAGTTCCAGCACTGCTGACTGAAGGCTTCTGGGCTCGGACAAGAACAGTAGGATGGCCTGTATTGGAAGGGACCTTAAAGATCATCTTCTTCCAAACCCCTGATGTGGACAGCAACACCTTCCACTAGACCAGATTGTTCAGTGTCTACCCAACCCAGTCTTGAACATTTCCAAGGATGGGGCATTCACAGCTTCTCTGAGAAACCTGTGCCAGCGCCTCATCACCCTCACAGTAAATATTTTTTTCCTAATATCTAAAGCATACTCTCTGTCAGTTTGAATCCATCCCACTTGTCCCGTCACTCCAGGCCCCTGTAAAAAGTCCTTCTCTGGCTTTCCTGTAGGCTCCCTTCAGATACTGGAAGGCCACAATTAAATCACCCCATAGCCTTCTCTTTTTAGTGCTGATCAATCCCAATTCTCTCAGCCTTTCCTCACAGGAAAGGTGCTCCATTCCTCTTGGACTCACTCCAACATGTCCATGTCTTTCTTGGCTGAGGACTCCAGACATGAATATAGTACTCCAGGTGGGGTCAAGAATCCTCCATTTGATAGTGGGGAAGAAAAGTCCTGAAAACAACAGTGTTCAGGATGTCCATTGCACTGTCATACCCCAGCATGTCTGATCTGTATTGATAGATCTCAACACTTCTTTTCCCTGCAAATGACTCCTTTATCCTTTCCAAGTGTACTTTTGTAAAGTTTATAGAGAAAAAATGACACAATAGATGAGTTTCTCTGCACTAGTTTCATAAATGCCAGTGCTAGGCTGAGAGTTTATACTGGATTTTTGAAGCAGGGGACTGCAAATATTACCTTTCTTCCTCTTCTACCAATGCCTCAGCCCAAGGCTTCCAATTTCAGTGTATTTCTTAGCACAGGACATACTGCAAGGTAAAAACTGGCTCCAAGGCACAGCAGTTCGAAATGGAAGTGGCAGACAGCCTTGTGATATAGAACAGCTGACTCATATCAAAGAAAAAATAAAGGAATAAGGAATATTTACAACTAATTTCATGCAGCCGTTGTGGAGGGAGAGGGTAGTTATCATTGTCTACAGGGGCAACACAAACAGATAAACCTCTGCAATGCAGCAAAAAAGCCACCCTGTTACAGGTGACCTGGCACCACAGTTGCTTACCAATGACTTGTCCAGCAAGATTGCTTTAAACCACAGGCAATGGTAGTAGTTCCCAGTGGCTCTCAGGCGATTTTGAATTTACCAGAGCAAGGACTTTGTATTTGGGTTGTATTTTGGGTTCTACATTTTTAAATAAGTCTGAAGGAACCTGCAGTCCATTTCAGAGAACTTTTGGAAGGATTAATCCTCCCAAAAAGTGGAGAAGCAGAGACTAGTGGCACTGCATTGCATGCAGCTGTACTTTTTTTTCTGTAATTTTCTCCTGTAATAGTGTTTATCTTCTGGAACAGGATACTGAGAGAAGATGTGGAGTATCCAACCTTTGAGATATTGAAAACCCATCTGGATATGGTCCTGAGCAACCTGCTCTGTCTGGTCCTGTTTTGGGCAGGGTTTGGACCAGGTGATCTCCCAAGGTGCATTCCTGCCTCAGCTGATCCCTGGTAGTGAGTGACTGGGAGTGTCTGCCTGTGAGAGGGCAACAGTGAGTGCAAGAGCTGCTCAGTGGCCTGCAGTCAGTGCATGCTACTCATCTCCAGATTATTACTTAGTCCCTGTTTGCTGGGTGAAACTCAAGCCTAACTTGGGAATGTGAGCTCTACCAGAGCACCATAAATTCACCTTTCCCACAAGTGTAAGCAAAGATATTAACATGATATGTGTCTCTGGAGAGATCTGATCTTGCATCTGAATATGACACAAGAAGGAAATATCTTTAGTTTTTCCTGTTTTAGCTCAAAATTGTGAAAGGTGTCTCAAAACCAGTGATAAGGTGCTGTAGAAAAAATGCAGCATGTGGAGCTGAGTTTGCAAAATTAAGCATTCTGGTTTGCCACGCCACAGTTAAAGTTAGCAGCACAGTGTGGTTTGTCCCTTTGTGGTTAGTCATGATGAGACAGTCTTTGCTCAGACCATCACATATGGTTTTCCTCTATGCTTTCCTCCTCCTCCCCCTCATTCCCACAATAAATGGAACTCACTGAATGAGCAACCAGAGATACTCTTTTAACCTTGCTCAGTGTTTGACCAGTTTTGTCTGCTCCTACGCTGAGAAACATGGACATGTGGGGGCCCAACAAGCTCTGTTCATCCTGATCAGCTTCCAACCTTGTTTTGGGGTAATTCCCATCTGTGGCTCCCCCTCAGCCTGATTCCAGAGCTCACCACATTTGGCCACGCAGGGGAAGGGTTTTGCCAGCGTGAGCCTGTCAGGGAAGTTGGATCCTTTGCCTAGGTTCTCAGGGAGCTGATGCTGAGGGCTCCCACTCACACCAAGCGGGATCAGCTGGTGGCCTGCGTTTCAGGGATGGAAGCACAATGACCTGACAGCAGGGCTGGTGGCTTTACCAGAGCAGCAAAAACACCTGTTGGTCCCAGCCCATCTCCAGCACCATCAGGCCACTGCAGCCTCCTCAGATTTGTAGGGCAAGAGCTGGTTTCTGACTCCCTTTCTTTCAACATGAGCCAGGTTAGTTTTGACTTTATTTAACACCATGGTGTGGTGGTGGTTGTTTCTGTTGTGGGACAGCTATGAAAGGGATGGGAACAGACATCCCTCACCTGCCACCTTGCTGGCCAAAAGGTGTCTTTGCCTCGCCAGACCCAGCACGGAGCTGGCAGCAGGTGGAGTTAAAGCCCACAGCACAGCTGGCTTGGACTGAGGCCTCAGCCTGGCATGGAGAGCCCTGCCAGGTCAGCTTGGAGTCACAACCTCTTAAGTGACCATCACAGCACAAGGGATGTCTCACAGGTGTGCAGGTCAGTCAGCTTTGGACACAGACTCAGAGGGGCAGGAGAAGGCATCCCTCCAGGGAGGGTTCCATGACCTTAGGCCAATGTGCACATGCACAGGAGCTCATCAGAGCCACAGCCACCAGCAGTGAGAAAGGAAGCAGACACCTTGTCTTGAGGAGTGTACTCCAGCAGTGCCAAACTAGCAGCTGAGGGATCATGTTGTGATCAGAGGAGTCTGAAATCTGCATTGCTGGGCAATGCTATTTTCCTTGCTTATATCAACTGTGTAAAATGTGTAATTTTTTCTCAAGAGATAATACGCAGCTACAAGCAAGTTTTCTTTTTTCTTTTCAAGAAAAGACTAGTCTTGCCTCAATCACACCTTTAAAAAGGCCTATGATCAGCAAATGAAACTGAAATGTTCAGAAAACCCTATAGATAATGGCACTGTGCTGAAGAATTGCTGCATTGAAGTAGAAGTTTAATATAAATAATATAAATGATGACTAAGCGGTGTGCTTCCAGCATGAAAAGCTGCATTTCACGGTTAGCTGAGTGTTAACATAGTGTTTAGAGTTAACATAGTGTTTAGGATCTGCCTCTCTGATAACATGAAGAATATCAAAGCTAAATTGGCAAAGCCTTGAGCTGATCTTCACCATGCAGTAACTTCCCCATGATGACTTCCTTTGGCAGGGCCTGCTCAGGTCTTGTTGAAGATGACAAACCATGGGGACAAACCTTTTAGCTGTGCTTGTTGTGACAGGACAAGGAATAATGGTTTTAAACCAGGCTCTAGTTAGAATAGACATCAGAAAGAAATCTTTTACAATGAGGGTGATGAGGCACTGGAATAGATTGCCCAGGAAGAGAGTAGGTGCACCATCCCTGGAAACAACCAGGCTGGAGGGAGCCCTGAGCAACCCAGTCAAGTCAAGGTGTTGTTTCCCATGGCAGAAGGCTGGAACGAGATGAGCTTTCATGTCCCAACCCAAACCAGACTGTGATTCCATGACACTGAACCAGGTGTCTCACTGTCACTGCTGGATCTGTTTTGAAGCTCTTTGGCCAGATAGAGCAATGAATACACATATGACTGGGATTTTCAGACATACAGGTGTTGTGTTCACAAATAAATGTCAACTATTACTGTGTGCAAGTTATCTGCTTTCAGAGAATATTTTTGTTATCTGACTTTTCCTCTGTGGAAAACCCCAGTTGCTAAACAACATGCAGTACAGAACCAGAGCTGGTAAAGAGATCACAGTGACCATGATGTGGCACTGAACACGAAAATGCTGAATGTAAACATTAGGCACTTAATTTTGATCAATGCAGTTAATTCACAGATTTTTTGCGGTTGTTGAATAGGATGGCACAGAAATAAGGGAATGGATGAAAGCATCTGGCCACTAGTTTTATTTTTGTGACACTGAAAGACATAATTACATTACTGGGAGCAATAACAAGTCTGCTTTTCTTGTTGGAATCAGTGTCTTTCTTTGACCCACACACCAAAGCTTGGAAGGCTTCTCTGAGTGGTGTTATTTTAACGTGTTCAAAAACAAGCACAAGCCAACGACCTTGGCATTTGTCACACTGAAGGAAAACAATGGCAATTGTTCACCAGCAACAGGCCGGGCTTGTCTCTGTGGCGGAGCCGGAGCCCAAGGCCTTCTGGCAGCTCTGCTGTGGGCCACTGTCACCCAGCAGGAAAACATGCCCTCGGGACAGGCTGTTCTTCACCCCCAGCCCCCTCCCTGCACGCCCGAGGCCAGGTGGTGGGCGCTGGCAGACAGCACAAGGACAAGGCCAGCTCAGCCCTGCTCCTCTGGGAACAGGGGCTGGAGGGAAACAGTCCTATGCCTGCTGGCAGAAACCCAGCTCTTGGGGTCTGCATGGGGCTACCTCAAACCACAGAACTGCAGCTTCATTTGGGAGGGCTGGAAAAGATGCAGTTTCCTCCCACTCATCCTTGTTCCCCACGTCTCGGGGTGAAGTCTCAGCAGAGTCAGCTGCAGAAGTAGCTGATGCTGACAGAGACTCACCGAAAACCTTGTGTGGATGCTGACTGCCTCCTCCAAGGGCAGGATCCTGTTAGTTACTGCTGTGAGAAATCTCATTATCTTTTTTTAGAAAGCTAAAAAAAGGGAAAAAAGGCCATGCCTTTTCCTTCCTGTTCTTTTGTCTCTCAGTATAAAGCACCAGCACCTTTCCTTCGAAAACTAATCACCTCTCCTTCCCTTCTCAAGAGGTGATTATGAAGAGAAAATATAATTTTTGAGAACTGGCCAGTTTGGATGAAACTGCTGTCAGGGAAACCTTTACAAGCACACACATTAATAAAAAATAAGTGCTCATTTGCTGCTGGAAAAACATTTACAAGAGGATTTCAAGCTAATGAAGATGAGTTTGACCTGCCTGCTGGTTAGTGGTGGAGGTGAGCATATCTTTCCCATGACTGTGTTAAGCACTTTTTACAGGCCTTGCCTTGCTTTCCTTACCTTACCCTTCAGGTGCTGGACGCCCTTAATTAGAACGCCCTAAAGCTTTCTCGTTTCCAGGCTGAACAGCCCCAATTCTCTCAGCCTTTCCTCACAGCAGAGCTGCTCCATCCCTCTGATCACCTTGGTGCCTCCTCTGGCCTGGCTCCAGCAGGTCCCTGTCCTTCCTGTGCTGGCCCCAGAGCTGGATGCAGCCCTGCAGGTGGGGTCTCAGCAGAGCGGGCAGAGGGGCAGAATCCCCTCCCTGCCCTGCTGCCCACGGGGCTTTGGATGCAATTTTGGAGGGTGCTGTTGCTTGCAAAACCCTTTGAAGCCTGTACTGTGCTGAGGGAGGAGAAATATTCCATGTTCCAAAGTTATTTGCAGATTGACACTGTATTATTCCTTTGCCTATCTCCATACTGAAGGACCAACTATCCTTAAATACAGTCGCCTGTACAAGGGCCTTGTTAATCTTTAACTACACAAAGAACTTAAAGTAATGGCACTTCAAACAAACCGCTAGTCAGAAAGGAGCACAAGTGATTTTCAAAAATGCACCCTATATAAACATCTATTCAGGATCTCCTTCTAAAGCCATCTGAGGAGAGAAGTCCATAATTGTTTATTTCAATTCACAGCTCTAAACAGAATAATTTGCAGTCTATGATCTTTTCACTTTGAAGACTGGCTGCCTTGGATTTTGAATTCTAATTACTTTACCTACTGGAAGCCACAAAACCACTACTTCTTCTGCCCCAATTCCCTTAAACTGACTTCCTACAGAATGTTTTTTTTAGCAGATTAGCAAAAATTATTGAAAGGGTGAAAATCCTGAAACTATTTTTGATAATTTCATCTTGCTTTAGGTAGATTAAAGAAATCCTATAATTTAAAGCTGGCATTTGGCTTCACAGAATATTTACTTTTTCTGCTTTATCAGGAAGAAAAAATATTTTAAAGAGGAAGTACTGGATGTGTTCTGCTAAGGACCTTGGGCCAAACTGGTGTTATTATATAAGAAGTTAGGCTATCCTTGGCTAATAAACTATGCCTTTAGCCATGTTTCTTCACTGAGGTGATACAGCAATCCATGCTACCATGACAGTAACATACACTTATATATATGTGTATGTTATATACAGAGATATTTTTTTATCCTTAACACAATCAATGAAGGCTTCTATGTGCTTGAGTGACCACAGAACCAACATACTGGCTTGAAAGTATTCAGAATACACAGAAAAGCACAATAATTTTTCAAATAAGAGGCAGGAAAAATTCTTACCCAAGTTCTCATTACAGATAGATGTGAATGTAACTCATTGATTTTGTGAATATGGCCACAGAGACACCCCACGTGACTTAGACTGCAAAGGCCACCTCTATCCCATAGCCCATTTCTGCTTCATCTCAGCATTGAACACTTTTGAAATAAGGATGAAAATGATGATGAAGATCCTAAAATTGTTGTAATAGAGGTTCACATATAAGCTGCTCCAGGACCATTCACTTCTTTGTTGTTGTGAGTAAAACTAAATGCTACAATGAGGTTTTTTTAATGCTAGTCTAATGCCAAGAATACATCTTAAAGAACTAAAAAAGGCACCGTTTGATTCCTGAGTTACTGAGGTAGATGGAGAGAACGGGACAGAACTGCATAAGCCTTCACTTTTTAGCCATTAGGTGATTATTAATAATCATGCACATTTTTCATCAGTGCTAAGTCATATCTTCCTAAAAACAACATATTTTGAACATTTTCTTAGTACGCAGGTAGGCACTTTTTCAGCCAGCTATGGGCTTGACATCCAATTTCTTCCAAATTTTCTACCTTTTCATGTCCATGTTTTACTCTTGAATCACTGAGCTACCAATCAATTGCTCTGTCAACAACCCTATTTCAGCCTGCAACTTTGCCTCTCTTTGTCATGGTGCTGTCTCATGTGGCAGCACCTTTTCTGACACCTGAGCTGGGGTTAAACATCTGTGCCTGGCACCGAGGAAGGTTGCTGAGGGCTAAGTGAGGGAGGAACTTGGGGGGTTACCGTGGGTGTTGGAGGGGAAGAGAGTAAATTCTCAGGTGTTACCAGTACTGAAAAGTGAATCTTGATTTTGCTGTTGTCCATGCCAAGAGAAGAACAATGGCATTTGTCAGGCTTTTCATGGTGACTCAGGACTGCAGATGACAGCAGAGAAAAATGCTCCTACAGGCAAGGCCCGGGAGGTGTCTGATGTGGCTACCTTAGGAAAAGACTTTGGAAAAGAATTAACTACATAACTACAACCAGCAAATAAATTTGTTCTCAGTAATTGAGAAAAACAGTCTTTTAAATAAACATTTAAGCAGATGGTAGATAAGCAAGTGATTGAAAGACATTCCATTTATGGCAATGGGAACCCTATGGGATACAAATTAAATGGAGGTGAAAAAGCCAGTAAAGTTCTTTGATTTCACCACAGGATCTGCCATTGACTTGTGATACTACTATACTACCAAGCAATAGTAATTTAGAAGCATCTTTTTTTCCCACTGTACTTCAGAATTTAATCTACTTTGAGATCTATGGCCACTGGCATTCTTACTTCCCTTTTTTCCAACACACTGTCTTAACATACCATCCTTATGAAATAATTTTTTTAGAACTTGAAGTCAAGTGATGCTAACACATTTAATATTGCAAAACAAAAGTGAACAGAGGGCTGTTTCATACAATACAATAAAAAAGGACTTTTTTAAAAAAATAGGCTTGTTTGCAGACTTTATGAATTTAAACCCTGGCTTTCTTTAGCCAGAAGCATTCTGATTTTGAGATGTTTTAGAACCACAGCTTATTGTGTGGAAATTTCCTTAACATAAAACACAACTAACTTTAATAGCCTGAATGCTATTTCTACAGATACAGCTTCCCTGGTGTAGTTGCAGTTACACGTCATCAATTTTATATGCAGTAAAAACCAGAAATAACATTTTATTCTTCCTTAAAACCAAGAATCTGGGGTGGGGTGGGAAATAAAATAAGCAATCTGCTAATCTGAAGAGAGTAGCAGATCGCTTTATTACTCTTCCCTCAAAATTAACTCCAGTATTTAAATATGTATATCTAGATTTCATAGCTGCAAAACAAATGCCCCTGCAATCCATTACATATCTGCCACATGTAATTAGCATTCCAATTTTTACAGAAACAGTTGTATTACTTAGACAGTGTTGCCATAGAATCCTAGTAATACTTCTGTTATCGTAGAAAGGTTTGGGTTAGAAGGGACTTCGAAGATCATCTTGTTTCAACCCCCTGCCATGGGCAGGAACAACTTCCACTATCCCACGGTGCTCCAAGCCTGATCCAGTCTGGCCTTAAACACTCTCAGGGATGGGGCAAACTATGGAGTGCCTCACCACACTCACAGTAAAGTATTTTTTCCTAATATCTAATCTAAACCTACTTTCTTATGTAGCAGAAATATATAATCCCAACCAAAGAAACAAAAAAAATCAATATTGTTCCAAGGATTTGATTAATTAAAAAGCAGCAATAAACCCCAAATTCCCTCCCCACTTTCTGGGCATGGCTTGCTGGCATGGAAACCTGCACAGGCATTACCCATGTTGCTAGCAGAATACACCTGCCCAGCATGAAACTGGGAAAGAGGGAGAGCAACATTTTTCTAATGCAGTTACAAAGTTGCTTCTAAAAACAAAGATTCTGCATGAAAATAATAGATTAAGATCTTAAATGGATCTAACTGTGATGTGCTCTATCACATGGATCTCATCTTGATCAAGACGCCTCCTTGTGAATTTAATTATTACCCAACCCCAGATGCAGCTGTGTTCTCATTGCTGGGGTCTCCAGTCACTGCAATACAAATAAAGTCACAAAAGCTTTTGAAATTCCATTACAGCAAATGTCTTATTTGTAATATATTCCTTTGTTAAAAGAATTAAGTCTCTACCCTTTATCACTAGCAATTGCAAAGAAACCCAAAACAGACAACCTGCAAACTGTAGCAATTCTACCTGTTTTCAGAAAGTATTAATTAATATCCTTCTGTTAAGTGTCAGTTTCTGGCCAGTTCTTGCTACCATTTTAAGAATCAATAGCTTGTAATACAAATGAAAACTGGTAAACTTTAACTATTACACTCTCAGATTGGATTTTATTTGAACATTAAAATCATAGAGTCACATAATGGCCTCGGTTGGAAGGGACCTTAAAGATCATCTTGTTCCAATGACCCTGCCATGGGAAGAGAAACCTTCCACTAGATCAGGTTGCTCAGAGCCCCATCCAACCTGGCCTTGAACGCTTCCAGGTATGGGGCAGCCACAGCTGCTCTGGGCAACCTGTGCCAGGGCCTCACCACTTTCACAAGGAAGAATTTGTTCCTAATCTCTTATCTAAACCTACTCTTGGTAATTTTGAAGCCATTCTCCCTTGTGATGTCACTCCAGACCCTTCTAAACAGTCTTTCTCCATCCTTCCTGTGGACTCCCTTCAGGTACTTGAAGGCTGCAAGTAGGTCACCCCAAAGCCTTCTCTTTTCCACCCTGAACAATCCCAATTCTCTCAGCTTTTCCTCACAGCAGAGCTGCTCCATCCCTCTGATCACCTTGTTCTCCTCACTCCAACAGGTCAATTTGATAGGTATTCATAGCCTCAAACACCCCTTTTGCAAATTCAAGCCTTCTCGCCTTGGCCTTTTTAAAGACTGTTCACTACTTATTCTCAAAACATACTCATCTCTGAACTGAATACCCTAAGATTCAGCATTTCATACAGAGAAGCAACTCAAATTTAATGCAAGATGTAGATAAACATCTCACATTTAATTCAGTATTTACACCACACAGATTTTCCAGTGAAAGTCAGGAAAGCAATGAGGAAAGAAATCCTCCATGTATGAGATGGTTTGCACATTTTCTCACAGCCATGTCTGTCCTCTTGAACTCCTCTGGGCTACAGAGATGTGTGGCAGCAAATGCAGTTCAGAGCTGACAGACATTGGGTACATGTTGACCCCCTCTGGAACTTGGGCCTGAGAAAAAAAGCTTTATAGTTAATTTTTACAGTTAATTGTTCCGGGTGTATGCTGTCTTTTCCTCCAAGTCACAATCTGAGGTGAAGTAAAAAAAAAAAATTGCTTCTCCATGGCTTACGTGTCCCCAAAGTCAGCATTCCTTATTATAATTCTTCTTAAAAAACAAAAAAACCCACCCTCGACCTTGCCTGGATCAATAACTTATCTAATGTAACAAAAATAAAATGCTTCAAATCATAGTAAGGACTTCAAAGTGTAGATGTTCTGCATTTAATTCCCACAAAAGCAAACAGAAGTGTTAAGTATAACTTAATTCTCCTCACTATCCAGTTGAACTGAAATTGACCCTCATCAGTCTGCTCAGACACCTGGGGAATGCCAACAAATTCAAGCCTCCCTCAGACTGCACGAGCACCACTTTCACAGGTAGGAGTAACAGAAGCCCACAATGGGTCAGGCTAGAAGGGACCACAGTGGGTCATCTGGTTCCAACCTCCCTGCTCAAGCAGGGTCATCCCAGAGCACGTGGCACAGGATTGCATCCAGATGGCTCTGGAACATCTCCAGTGAGGGAGACTCCACACCCTCTCTGGGTGATCTGTCCCAGTGTACAGTGAAATTCTTCCTCATGTTCAGGTGGAACTTCCTGTACATCCTTCCTGCCCATTGCCTCTTGTCCCATTGCTGGGCACCACTGAGCAGAGCCTGGTCCATGCCCTGACCCCTCCCTGCAGACACTGACAGACACTGAGGAGGTCCCCTCTGTCGCCTCTTCTCGAGGCTGAACAGCCCCAGCTCCCTCAGCCTTTCCTCGTGAGAGATGCTCCATCCCTTCATCATCTTTGTTGCCCTCCGCTGGAGCCGCTGCGGGAGCTCCGTGTCTCTCTTGTCCTGAGGAGCCCAGGACTGGACACAGCACTCCAGATGTGCCTCACCAGGCTGAGCAGAGGGGCAGGATCACCTCCCTTCACCTGCTGGCAATGCTCTTCCTAATGTACCCCAGGATCCCACTGGCCGCCTTGGCCACAAGGGCACTGCTTTCTCAGGGATAGTCTGTTCTTCACCAGGACCCTCAGGTCCTTCTCAGAGATATTTCTCTCACCTGACTTTACCTCGGTACTGAATCAACAAGGTTTACCAACAGACTTGCACGTGGAAATTAACCCATCTTCTGACAACTAGAATCAGGGATTTTCTAGTGCCCACTTACTCATAGGCCCACTTGCATACACAAGCAATGATGCTACTGATTTTTCCCTTCCTGAACCACAAAATACTCAGACAAGCTCAAGTCCCTACTCATGCTTTTGTGGAAGGGCTTTGGAACAGCTGGAGCATATGGAAGAAAACAATAAAAAATAATAAAAACATAAATAAAATGAACCTGTCCTATGACACCCAGTTACCACTACACATAGGCCATATCAATAAACCTGCTCTGAACTTTGACTTACTTCTCAGCTTGAATTTAAAATCAAACCTCCTGCTAGTCACGCCTTCAGCTTAGCTACAGAAGTTATTCCATTTTCACTTAAAGAGCTGAAAGCACAAATACTTTTAACTTCGTGTGTGTGTCTGTGTCTTCCATGCATCCCATCTTCCACCAGATTTTTTCAGGGCAACTGAGCAACTTTCAGCTACTCAAATGCAGCCCTAGAGTATTTTTGGTGAGACTAAGATTTCTTGTTATGGTAGACTGATATAAGTTTAAAAAATGCAAAGGCTGTTCTGATTTATAATGTATCATTACTACCTGCATTTCAGAATTAAAACACTTTATCAGTCTGATCCAACTCTATAAAGAAATCATAAGGCAGTGTAGTATTACAAATTTATTGAGTTTCATCAAAGTAATTTTTCAGCATTGAAAATTTCACACATATAAAACAACTTCAACTTCTATGCACTAAAACCAAAGTATGGATTCTTTTTTTAATTTAAAGCAAGTGTGCTTTTTTTAAACATCTCATGAACCAAATACTTCAGTTATAAAGCTGATAAAAATAAGTGATACACCACTAGAGTTTTATTCTTCAACATGTGAAATTCATCTCTTTGGGAAATAATACCTTTTAAAATTGTATCATGAAAGATACAGACCTGGAAAAGGATAAACAATCATACACAAGGCATAAACATTACACAGAGTAATTCAGACATTTTATAAAGAGATCTGAAAAAGTACCTAAAATAGTGATATTTATTTAGTATAAAATTTCAGTAATAAAATATTGCTCATAATAAATAAGAAAACACGAGTTTCATTAATACTGTTCTCCCCTTAAAGCTCTCTTGGATGTAACAAGATCAGACCTAATCAAAAGTCAAATTTTTATTTTGTCCTCTGTATGAAGGAGGCATGTTTACAGGCTTCAGGTCATTCTTTGCTAGAAACAATTTTATTATAAACAAAACACAGAATTCATTTCAAGGCTCATGCGTAGTTATGGGAAAAAATAATAATCCCCAAATGTGAATAAACCTTATTACAGTAAATTTTAATACCCAAAATATTTGCCCTTTTTGTTAAACCCAAAGTGGAATAAGACTTCCCGTGGATTATGAATACAAAGAGAAGGCTGCCCAAGTTTTCTTAATAGCTTCTAAATATGGGTGCAGCTGTACTTAATGGTTATCAACGCTGTTAGGGACAGTTTGCTCTAGGGGGATGGCAGCTGTCTCCCTTTATATGGGGACGTTGGATTTGGTCCCTGCTCTTCCCATCTGCAGACAGGGCAGTTTGGAGCAGTTCTTCAGCAGCTGCTCGATGGCGATGTGGCGCACATTGAGCTCGGAGGCCAGGGAGTCCTTCTCCTGGACCTGCTGTGTCAGCTCCTCAAACACATCTGCAACAACAGCACCGGGTCAATGCACTTGGTCCCCGTCCTGACACAGCCTTAGGAAGCAGTGACAAACCACACTCTGGAAGAGGCATGGACATTTAAGTGGGATCATGCACAGGAACTCTGCTTTTCCTGGTTCCAGCACAGCTTTGTATGCACTGCAAACTGAACAGCATCACTTCGTTTCTAGTCATAGACAACCTAAGCCAAGGTGGATCAATTTAGAACTCAAAACAAAGCTGACTCTAGCCTGTATCAGCAATAGTGTGGCAGCAGGACCAGGGCAGAGATCATTCCCCTGTGCTGCACACTGGTGAGGCCACACCTCGGTCCTGTGCTCAGTTTCGGGCTCCTCATTGCAAGGACATTGAGGGGCTGGAGCATGTCCAGAGAAGAGCAACAGAGCTGGGGAAGGGTCTGGAGCACGAGCCTGATGAGGAGCAGCTGAAGGGGCTCAGCCTAGAGAAAAGGAGGCTCAGAGGGGACCTTATCATTCTCTACAGTTGCCTGACAAGAGGGTAGAGCCAGGTGGGATCGGGCTCTTCTCTCAGGTAACAAGTGACAGGACAAGAGGAAATGGCCTTAGGCTGCACCAAGTGAAGTTAAATTGGATATGAGGAAACATTTCTTCATGGAAAGGGTTGTCATGCACTGAAACAGGCTTCTCAGGAGGGTGGTGGAGTCACCATCCCTGGAGGGATTTAACAGACACGGAGATGTGGCATTTAGGAACCACTTGGTTTTGCAGGGGACTTAGCAGTGCTGGGTTAATGGTTGCACTTGATGATCTTAAGGGTCATTTTCAACCTTAACCTTAATTCCTTACGGTTTACCATACACCTTAATTCTCTGGTTCTAGTCAAATTCTTGAAGAGAATACTGTGCCAATTTGCAGCACCAAAGCAGATTACATAATGAAAGCACCTAGAAATCTCTCTGTATCACACATTTCCACACAAAACAAGAGACCTCAGTTAAAAACTTAACTGACAGAAGGACAATAAAAATTTATTTTTTAAAACCAGACCTTTTTTTATGAGAAAACACCACAACCCCAAAACAAAGAGTATTGAAAAATTCTCACCCTGGATTTGCTTGAGCAGTTTTTCATTAAGTTGCTTTAACTCTCCTAGAGTCATTGTAGTCACTGAAACAATAAAATTTGTTATTACTACTACAAAGTCACACAAGCATCCCTAAGCAGACTCCTATTTTCTCAATACTTCTCCTGCTTGCATCCTAATAATCAACAGATGCATGGCAGTAAGTCAGAGACAACAGTATTTATCAGTCATTTGAGGAATGGTTGAAAATGCTCTTTTTAATGTTGACACAGACAAGGATTTACTCCATTGGAAAACTCTCTCTTCAATGTCAAAAAGGTGGAAAATCAAGCCCTGAAAACAATAGCATCCAGAATCAGAACTGCTTGACACACTTAAATCCTATACCCTCCTCTGACTGCAAAACATGATTTCCCCAGTGTAATCGAGAAAAGCACATCTGTTTAATTGTGGCAATTAAAAGGGGACAATTCTGAGGTTAAGTCCTGCTGTGTTTCCCAGCCTGCAAGAAGGAGCTTCCTGACAGAATTTTCAGCATGTGGCTCCCTGTTTTGGTTATCAAAGTTTGTGCTTTATGCATACATAATACAGTTTCCAGTGAATATCTAAGTGACAAATGATGAAGGACAATCCTGGCTTGATATGAAGACCAGCATATAAAAATAGGTTCCTCTCTGTGCTCCCGGTGAGAACTACAAGATCCTCTGTATCATTCAAGAGCTTTTCTGTATCTCAGGTTGTGTGCATCGATCATCCTCACAGAAAACACACATTAAGCCTCCGAGGAGGGAACTGTGAAAGTATTCTTCACTGCCCTTGATCAACAGGAGGGAAGCATTGCCTGCTTCCTAGGACTCCCTCAACCCTGCAGTGGACACACACGGTGCCATGCCTGCTGCTGAGATGCTCTTGTTGCCACGGTGAAAAGCGACAATCTCAACACCACAGGGGGTACCGAGCACTGGCACAAGCTTTAAAACCTTGCAATTCTAAAATACTGTTTTTAAACTTCAGCAAAGCTGTTTCTGCTGCAGCTAAGCAAAGCTCTCATGGCATACTTGAGAGAAAAACAATGCTGCAGCTTTTTTCCAGAGATTTCTCTGTGCAAAAGGTTTCTACATGGCAAATCTGAAGTCCAGAGCTCTGAAAAAGATGGGGTTTAGCTACCCACTGGATTATTTGATTATCCTAAGCCTTCCCTTTCAAACTTTCTCACAGCAGACAGTTGTGGGATGTTAAACCGCTGACAGTACTGCCAAACCAAAGAAGCTGGCAATAGCTAAGACTTAGTACTCGAGAAATAATCCCAGTTAAGAATGAAACAGATTCACCTTTCTCCTCCATCAGCCAGGTAAAATGGTGCTCCTTCCTACTTTCAGCTATCAATAAACCTGAAAAGCCCCTTCTCACACATTACCACCCCTTAAGCACTGTGAAAACCCTGATCAAATTTAATATAGTAATTAACAGCTAAAAATGTCAAGATTTTTCCCCCTTTTATACCCAGTGGCAGGATGTTACTTCCCCATTCTTCAGTATTCTCATTAACATTTTGTCATCTGGCAGACAGGCTGGTTCATACATTTCATGTGAGTGTTTTGGGACAGGAAAGTTTCATGGCACATTACTCTGATACAGAAGGGAAAGGGAGAAGGAATGGAGCACTGAATTTAAATGGTAAAATCTTATTCTATCTACAGCTGAGGTAAATTCTGAAGAAATACTGGCCAAGCTATTTACAGTTCCATTAATAGTTTTTTCAGTAGACAGCTTTGTTGTTAAAAGGGAAAATATTCCAGTAAGAAGGTACCTAATTCTGGCAGTCTAAGTTTTCACCTAACAAACAAACTTTATATAATTACAGAGCCCCCAAACGAATGTCTTTTAAAAGTAAATACTGCAAAATACAGGCAAAAATGCCTCAAAGCTGCATTATGTAGTCATAATAGAAGAAAAAATCTGTTATTGTGCTCAATGCAGATTATGTTTCCGCCCCAAAATCAAAGATTGGAGATAAATTCCAAGTCACTAACTTCAGTTAGACAACCCCATAAACCAGGTTAAGCTTCCATAATTCCTCTGTTATATGCTGTCCTGATTTATGTAATCCCAATTTATGACTCCAGCGGACAGGTGGTCAAACATCCCAGTGTATCTGTTTTGATTTACGGCTTAAAGGCTAATTCACTACAAATGCAACATGACACATCATGCAGCAGCTAAGTGAAATCCTTCCATAAAGAATGAGAAATGACTCAGCTTTGCAAGGACAGAGTTGTCAGTTTGTTAAAAAGAAAATGGAGGCTAAAGAAGCCAATTCCAACTTCTTACAGTACCTCCTTCTCTGACTCTTCTGACATTCTGATTCCATTGTTACCTTGTTTTTCATCACCTGTTTTTCCCTGGAATATTTTATCAGTGCTTTTGTTTTCTTTCTCAGGTCTTTTGAAGTTCAGAAACCCTCTCCAATTACTTTCCTCACCTACAGAAGTAAAAGTGTACATACACCAGTTCAGGACCAAGTACTGCCTAAAAAGCAGGTTGGTAACAGCACATATCTCTAGGAATCTATTCCTAACACATTTCATGCACCCTGATTCCGGAGACACTAGAATATCCTAGATTTTTCTAAAGATTTCTTCTAGTAATCTTCTTAAACAACAGGAAAACTAATTTTCTATTATTTTCACTATCACCACACTCATCAAAAGACAGCTCAGTTCTTCTGCTACAGCCTTTAAGAGGACATGGTGGCAAAAGGGTCTTCCCATTTTCTTATGCTCAACACAGAGAAAAAAATAAATCCAGTAAAATGCACAAGGAAAGTCTGCTACTACTATTTCATGTTTGCTCTGCTACATGACCTCTAATTTCCCCTGTTGATTAGGGGAGGTCTCTGTGAAATGTAACTCAGGGCACTGTGCAAGCTCATAGGAAAGAGATTAGTAGGAGCTGAGTAACCTCCACCTCCACAGGCAGGGCTGTGCAACTCCCAGGAATGACATATTGAAATAACTGTTTTTTTTTGCATAAATT
>WAAG01001344.1:64270-93913 GCA_013390105.1 Tichodroma muraria
GGGTTTTTTGTTTTTTTTTTTTTTTTTTTTTGTATTCTGGTGGGTTTTTTCCTTGTTTCTTTTACTTGTTGCTGTCCATTTTTTTACAGATCTTTTGTTCCTGTGTTCTCTGACCTTTCCTAGTTTATTTTATCTTCCATCCCTGGAAGACAAGTATAGATAGGAATGATTTGCTGTACCCCCTATCCTGCTCCCACTCGACTATTTTGTGACCTGTTATCTCTTATTCTCCCAGTCCTCTTTCAACTTCATTCAGTGTGCAACCTTTACTATAATGTCCTATTTAAAATCTTTATTGACTGGTGTTTACCCCCTTAGTGTGTGGCATAAAACCTAATTGAAAAGGGGTAGTTCCACATTCCCTATACCTGCTGTTTCCTTTGTGTTGGATCTGGTGATCCCATGGCTCCTGCAAGGTGAAATGAGTCACGGAGGTGATACAAAAGAGAAGAAAACAAAATTAAAAAGAAAAATCAAAGTCTTTCTTCACCAGCTCATTGAAATGTCTCTATATTCAGCTATATCACCACTAGATGTGGTGTAAGGGTTTTTTGGGGTGGGAATGCAAGTAACCTTTCAGCAGCTTGGAATTTCATCAGATTTGATGTAGCCACTAGTTTTACCTCTTACTCCTAGTCCTTCTCTTCCTTCATCCAGTCTCTTTGCTTTATTTTCCCTCCAAGGCCTGATCTTATGATTCTCTTTTTTGGCAGCAGTGCTGGCTGAAGTATTCACTGCTTTTACCCATTTTCCACCCTGTTTTTTTAGGGTTTTTTAGGGATATGTGCTGAAAAGTAACCAGCATCTGTCAGATTCCTGGCCAGTTTCCTGCACGACTGCCCAGACCCTCAAGAGAGTGGTAGTAGAGTCAATTTAAGCCAACAGCCTGAGTACCTGGGTAAAGACAGCCCAAGTGTTTCTTCTGCCTTTTTCTGGTTTTCTCTTCTTCCCCTTGTGACTGTTTTTCTCCTGTCCCTTTCCTCCATGTCCTTCCTGTTCTGCCATATGAAACCACACAGCTTCTCCACTACTCTTTCTGTAAAACACCGCTGTCTGTGCTGTAGCACACCACTAGACTTTATCTCTTACCTCTTCTTTTTCTTCTCCAAGCTCACTGAACTGCATGCCTTCATTAAGATCTCTTGGTGTGAAGTTTAGTTCTGTTCATTAATCAGTGGCTGAAGATATAGGGTTGTTCAGAACGCTCAGTAAACTCAGCACCAGACTTGAAGAGACACTGCAAAGGAAAATTTCAAAAGCTTGCCATAATACCACTGGTCTGATTCATAGATGTCATCGCAGCAAAGCAGCAAGGAAAGGATGGGTTACTCATTGGTTTTTGGCTTCATGATGGGCCTCTGAAATGAAATACCAAGCTAGTGTGGAAAAGTATTCCTTGGAAAGTCATGTCCTATATTTTTTGAGGTTAGAAAAACAAATCTGCCACTCATCTAATAGGCCACAAAATGAAGAAAGCTGAGCCAACCTAAAATTACATGAAAGTCACAGCAAACCAGGGTGGAGCCACAATTTGTGTCTTATAAACAAAGGCTTGTAGCAGGTTGCTGGCTACAGTAGATCAGAGATGTGATAGGTGAGTATGTGCATATTTAAACAAGTCATGAATGAGAGACAGAGGAGGGGAGTGCCTTCTATGCCTTCACACTCTGGTAAAAGGCTTTCTAGTAACTACTTTATCCTGATTTTCTATTCAGAAGAACTTACACAAGATTTCCTAATCCTAACAAGATCTCATTGATTAATTGTAATGATGAAATAGCACTTAATTTCTAAGTGCTGTTTATGCATTCCTTTTTCATCCATAGATTTTGATATTTACAATGCCTCTTGCCCCTTTAATGATCAACAGTGCTCTTTAAAGCTCTTTTAACTTCTTTTTCCAAGGTTAATGGAATGCGTTGTCCACTGCCACAGCCTTGTTTCTGGCACAGCCTCGTTTTCCTTCTTGATCATCACAACAATCCGCAAAGTTGTCAATGTTTGCAAGTCACAGAAAGTGCTGTCCCAAGCTGAGCATGCCTTCCTTCCGCCCAGATCTCAGCCCTCCAATGGCACCTGAATCTCCCTTGACCTCTCAGTATCATCTGACAATGCAAGTCATTCCAAAATCAAGATTTCATATTGGCTTTTGTGTTTTGTCCAGTGTGCCTTCTTGTCTATTTCTCTTAAAGCAGCCGATTCTTGTTTCAGCTTTTAATCAGGATCTGTAATACATCCCCTGAATTCCTCATGGCTGTGAGCCTGTCTCTGGCAAAAATCAGTACCTTTTGCCACCTCCTTGAGGGCAGCTGCAGGAGCTTATACTTGGAACACTACATTCAAGTCCTGTTTTTTTTCTGTCACAAACCTCTCTTTCTCCCTCTTTGTACTGTAAATGCCTCACTGGCCTTCCAGCCATTTAAGTCTTTCAATTGAATAGAATGATGCCTTAAGTTTTAGCTTTCATGTTTTCCAGATTCTATACTGCATTCATATATAACTCTGAACTTCATATAAAGTGTTAGCGAGTTCTCCTCACAGTTCAGTTAGACAAAACAATCCTTTTCCAGCCTAAGAACCAAGGACACCGTTGCAGCTTCAGGCCCATAAAGCATAAACAACAGTGAGTTGAGGAGAGCAATCTGGGAGGATGGGAAGGAACCTGAAGCTGTAATTGGACAATTAACCCCGATATGTAAATGGACCAAAACTTACAAAAGTGTGAAAACTTGTGACCTATCATCAATCTTGGGTGTAGCCTTGGCCAGGCTCTTGTACTGCCCAAGGTGTATCATTTGAAGGCCTTTCTAATAAACACCTACTTTATTCCTTTAACACTGTCTAGCCTCTCTTCTAGGTAGCCTCTCAAGGCATCAGACCTTGCAGTCTCTGTGGAGCTATATATGAAAAATGTGCCTACAGTATCTTGTTTCTTCCTACATGTCAATTAAGAGATTTAGCCTTGTTGACTGCCCCAGCGTCCCTGTCACTTCACACCTCAACTATTAACAACTTCTCTGTGGGTCTCCTGCGACTTCCACTGTGTTCTCCAAAAGCTCATTCAGAATTGCACTGTGAGGATTACCTTCCTTGCTGACATAATACTTTTGTCTCTCTTCTGGCTTTCTGGTTCATCAACATGAAAGGCAAACTCATTGTCCTCTTCAAAGTTTCTGATCAAATGACTCTGCAATGACTCAGCGTTGTTGTCACATTGAGCACAGCCCCCACTGCTCTCTGTCAGTAACACTTGTCTTCACTGTCTCATTAGTTGTTTCTCGCACAACCACCTCTGGCCTTTTTACAAAGTACCTTCTCCTTTGCTGGAAATTCCTCGCAAACTTATTTCTGCATCATTTCCCAGACCTGAACATGTAAAATGCGGTCGTTGTTCTCAGTACCCTCCATTCTCTTCACCAGTTTTACTCCTATTTTTGCAACCTACAAATTCTAGTCTTTTTTTTATTACAAATACTAATGCAGTTCTTAACAAGCCTTGCAGCCACCAAACTGTGGTCTTCTGATGTTGTTCTAGGACACAAAACAGCACGACACGGACGACAGCTCGTTCCAAGACAAAAAAGACTTTTAATTTCTGACTCCATCTCCTTATATACAAAATCCAAGGGCCAGTGTCATTGGAGGATGACTGTGCCACATTTCTAATGCCACTGGTCAAACCATCAGTCCATCAGCTTTCTCCTTCTCCATAAAAGAATGTAAACAATAAGTTATTTACACAAAGTGTATGAGAAAGTTCTGTAGAAAAATGCAGACACAGAAGGCTTTTAGAAAACTTGAAAAAATCAGGGCAACATTCTGGAAATCATCTAAAGTAGTCTGCTAGTCTCATTTTGCTTGAGTAAAAGTTTTGTGAAAGTTTTGGCTAATTGGTAAATACTATTACGTGAGAAATTTTGGGAAGAGCCAAAGCGCCACTGGCTCCTTAATTGTGAGGGTCACTGGGTGGCACAGAAAACCCTGATTTTTGATAAGGAAAATATTTGTAATAATATGCGGTAACAACATCAATACAGCATTATGAAACCTCCATATACACCTACAGCATTATGAAAGTTCAGTGGTCTTTAATGGCTTTCCACATGTTGAAATTTCCGCATGAAAAGGACACAATAAGGTAGTTGCCTGTCAGAGAGCAGAGAGATGTGTATCACTGCCTAATACACAGATAAAGGAGTGGCTTCTGAAGCGTGTTGGTGTTTCAGTATCTTGGCAAATGCTTTATGCTTTCCTAGAAAACTGGCAACATCAGTTGGGCTATCGGAATACTGAGTGTGCTGTCCTCATACTACAGTCTTCTGTAGCAGCAAATGCAAGGAAAACAGCATCCTCATACTACTGTCTTCACAATTTCTTTTTAATCCTAAGCTGTTCTTTAACAGGATATCAGAAGGGAATGATCCATTACACTATTCCTTCCCCTATTCATTTCCCAGAATAAAAATTCAATAGATTAAAAAAAAAAAAGGAAAAATCATATACTGTGTAAAATTGTATGACAGACTAAAAACCTTTGGTGGAGGTTGTCAGAAATGAGTACCACCTTCTCTTTCAATGACATTGTTTGAATTATTTCTTCTCTATCCTCTGTATTTTGGTGATAATAATCCTCCAAGTGGTAGGATTCCTCTGTGATGGCAAGGCTTGCCTCAAGAAACACCCACTTGAAGTGTGTGAATTTTTCACTACAACACCAACTCCAGTTACTGCTGCAACACAATCACCCTCTTTGGCAACTCATTTAACCAGTGACTGCTGCTGCTTATGCCTCTTGTTGCTGTCACTGTTTATGTGTTTATGCACACACACATGCATGTTTAAAAGTTACTGCTTTAAAGAAAAGAGTCGGTAGGGTATCAGAGGGGATGTACTTGCAGAAGCAAGCAGCAATATGAATTTGCATTTGTGTGGATGGTGAACCCATCCTAATACTCTGGCCACCGAGGTTCCATGTTGCAAATGCTTTTTCTGTGTGTTTATAGATGGAGACAGTTTCACTGTAGCATGGATGTTACCATCCCTGTGTGGAGGTTATTGGCTTAGCCCTGCTTTCTAGCTCCAGTGGGTGTGTTTGAGTGTATATTTGCACCAACTATACATCCAAAAACTGCCTACATCAGCATGAGGAAGAGTTAGTGCCATACCAGGGTGTTTAAAGAGACCTTTACTAATCCAGCCTAGATGCCTAAACATTGGAGAAAATGAAAAATGAGGGAGAATGTGGGGTGTCAATTTTAGAATCACCTGGACATGACACACTGCAGTATTTGTAATCACACACTCAGCTGGGGCTGGCTGAGGCAGGAAGGTACCTCAGGAGATTGCCTGGTCCAACCCCTGCTCAGTGCAGGTCAGCCAGAGCAGGTTGCTCAGGGCTGTGTCTGCCTGGATTTTCTATACGTTTAAAGCTGCAGACTGCTTGGCCTCCTTGGGCACCCTGTGCCAGTGTTCAACCAGCCTCACAGTAAAAAGGTTTTCCTTTTGTTTCAGTGAAATTTCCCATATTTCACTTAGTACCCATTGCCTCTTGTCTTGTTGCTGAGTACGAAGAGATCCCTCTGAGCCTTCTCTGCTCCAGGCTGGACACTCTGAGCTCTCTGTGTCTCCCTGCAGGACAAATGCCTTCAATCATTGAGGCACTCACAGGCTGTCTCCAGTGACACTACACCTCTGTTGTGGTGGATAGCCCAGCACTCGACCCAGCCCTCCAGGGTGTTGATATGCTCACCAGGGCTGAGGAGAGGGGAAGGATTGCCTCCCTTGACCTGCTGGCAGCACTCTGCTTGATCCAGCTCAGGAGCTGTTTGCCTTCTGTACAGCAAGGGTACTTTGCTGGATTATGTCCCACTCGCCCATCAGAGACCTCAGCTCCTTTTCTACAAAGCTGTTTTCCAGACAGATGGTTCCAGCTTGTCCTGGTGCGTGGGGTTATTCCTCCCGGGGTTCAGGACTTTGCACTTCTGTGTCAGACTTTGAACAGCACCTCATTTCTCCAGCCTGTCAAGGACCATCTGAAGGGCAGCGCATTCCTCCCAGTTTCGTGCCAACAGCAGACTGGCTGCAGACACACTGTCCCATCATCCAAGTGGCTGTTGAAGATGTTAAAGTCTTGGCTCTGCATCAGCCCTTGGGCTGCACCTTTAGGGATTGGTTTCCAGCTGAACTAACTGGACTAACTAACAACTTTTTAAGCCCAGTTCCATCAGTTTTCAGTCCACCTCATGTACTTTTATCTTATCCATATGCCACCAGTTTCTCTACAAGGATATTATCAAAGACAGGGTTGAAAGCCTTGTTAAAGTCAAGATAAAGAACACCACTGCTTGTACCTCATCCTCTCAACTAGTTATTTTATGGACAAAGGTTTTCAGATCATGAGGCATGATTTTCCTTCCAAAAATCCTTGCTGGTCCTAGTTATCTTCATGTCCTTCATGTGTTTGGAAATGATTTCCAGGATTATAGGTGCCATCCTCTTCCCAGAGATCAAGGGGAGGCTGACCAGCCTGTAGCTCTCCTCCATGCACCTTATGGCCCTTCTTGAAGATTGGGGTGATGTTTGCTTTGTTCCAGTCCTCAGAAACCCTTCCTGATTGCCATAGCCTTTCAAAGATGACAGAGAGTGGCCTCACAGTGACATTTCCAGCTCCATCAGCAGTCATGGGTGGGTCCCATCCGGTATCAGGGCTTTGGGTATGTCCAGGTTGTTTATATGCTCCCTAACTGATTGTCCTTCCTCCAGTGAGGGTTAAGCCCTCATTGCTCCAGACTTTTCCACTAGGTCCCAGGTCTCATGGGCCTGTGATTTTTGCAGGCTGGTTTTTACTGGTAGTCAAAGGCATATCCATATCATGGCCTTTTCCATGTCCTATGTCACCAGGTCCCTTGCCTGTTAGGTAGAGAGCTCACATTTTTTCCTTTAGAAGCTCTTATTGCCCTTCATATCCCTCACCAGACTCAACACCCTATTGGTTGTTTGGTTTTCTGACCCTATCCCTGGACATACCAGATTCCTGACTATCTTATTGATTCCATTTATGAGCCTCTGGAAAATGCAGGTGGTACTCCATGCAGCTGCCCAACACACATGTTGTCTCTAATAAACTTAATGAGAAGCAAAGGCGATGTTTAGTTGCGGCTTTTTACTTAATTAAAATTAAAATGACACATCACTCTATGTGCTGGATGAGCCTTAATCTCCAAAGAGTGCCAGTTAGTATTAGGCTCATTATTGACAGTGGCCTAGTTTCCAGTGATGGAGTGATTAAAAGTTTTAGTCTGCAAAGTCAGCAAAAAGTGGGAGCTGGTAGTCCTGATATGAAATAAGGGGAAAAGAAAAAAAAGCTCAAACCCAACCTGTTTTGTTAATCCATCCATGTGCATGAAAACAGCACAGCAGGATTGGGGAACTAATCCCATTTCAAATCAGATACCTGCTGGTTCTATTTAATGAGCATTATGTCTGTTTCTTTTTTAACCCTAAAATATCTTAATTCATGTAACAGCATTCTGCTTTTTAAAACATTATTATATTTTTATCAATTCTGTTAAGGTATTTGGTTCTATAGCTGGACCAAAGATGGATTGCTAACTACCATCTTTACTGCCAAACCACATGCTGAACTTCATTCATATGGAAATACCCAGAAAATGGAATTAGCACGAGGTCCTGTGAGCATTGGTACTAATGAAATTTCCTACAGATTTGTACCTTGTGAGTAAACCCCGGTGTGTAGGGAGAAATAAAGTTACAGAAGATTGTCTTTGAGCTGAGACATTAAAAACATCTTTCTCTTCACACATCTTTAGTATTCAATAAATATTTTATATCCTCACACTGTACTCTTTTCCTGTGTGGATGCTCTGTCAAAGTCTCTCCACCCTATGTGCCCACTTTCATTAAATTTGCAAAAAAATATTGGGACTTTTGTCTCACTGCCAAATAAGCCTAAAATTGGAGAAAGATCTAAAACCTCTTAGCAGAGGTTAAGGAGGGGTATTTTTCATTCCCCCCTGCCAAAGGCCATGTCAGCAGAATGAGTGAGTGTGTCATGTACCATTTTAATTCAGCAATGTTTATATCCCTTGATAGCAATGCTTGCACAGAGTCCAGGATAATGAAGAAATCATGATTCAATTCTATTGATTATCAATATTAGTTTTATATTATTCTGATAGCTATATAGTGATATTAGGGGAAATAAAAGTATATTTATATAAACTTTATTATTCACTCTAGATATCAGCTATTACCCTAGTACTGTTTATTCTCTCAACATCTACTATATTAATTTTTTTTCTGCTTTGTAATTCCTGGGGAAAAAAAGAGATTCTTATTCCCCAAAATGTCTTTCTCTTGGGTGATGTAAAAATTCTAGAAAAACCTAAAATCTAGAAATTTGTTAAAATAATATAAAATATGTTAAAATCGGTGGAGATTTAATTAAATATACATATACACATACACATACACATACACATACACATACACATACATATACATATACACATACAGATGTTTATGTAAAGGAATGCCTGCAGTGATAATTTGTTCAATTCTCTTCAGCCTAGACATCCTCATCATCCTCTGTTGGTTTATTTGTTTAGTTTTCAAGCCAGGGCAGCCTATTCGTGTATACTAGCAGCCTAAAGAGTTCCCTCAGTAGCAAAATACACAATGTCATGAATAGGAAACTTGTGACATTAAAGATCAGGTAAATAAGGCCAGTGCATTCAGTCATTTCACCACACAATTGTCAGCTGACCAATTTTTATATTTTTCATGCATTTCAGACTTTGCGTCTTGGGATCAGTGACTTGCATAAAGGTATTTATTATCATCCCAAATCTTTACTAGTTTTCCATGTAGTTTGAATGATTCTTCCTTCTTATGTGCAACAGCTTAAAAGGCAAAATGTTTCTTGGATGGATGAAACAAAAACTTAGCAATTCTCCCTTTTGCCATGATATGTGTCATAACATTGAGAAAAGAACACAAGTTTGCAAATGATGGGCTGTCGTGATTATCAGAAGACTTAGAAGTGGCTGGAACTACAGGAGGGTTCCACCTGTAAATGTATGTCAGGTGTAAAGTCGTGTTTCAGTAAACAAAAGCTGCGCTCCACGGAGCAGAGCAGAGGAGGACAGACACGCCGCAGTGGCAGCACGGCAGTGCTGACCTACTTGAGCAGGCTGTGCAGTAACCAGCATGCAGCTCTGGCTCTATTTCAGCAAAACAGTGTGTGGCCTCCCAAATTGGAACATAATTTGAAACATTAAATGACTAGACATATCTTTTGACAATGCAGTTATTAACTTTTGACTTTATCTCCAGCCCACAAGGCCACCTCTTACATCACAGTGATGCAATGCCTACTAATTGAAAGTCAATTTTCAGCCAAGGACACTGGCTGCAAAAAGCAGACACAAATGTGTGCAGAGGGAAGATATTCTGATTATTTCTTCCTCTGACTCCCTCACTCTACGAGCCACCTCTCTTTGCTACTCTTTCTCTCCCCCATCTGCCCACACATCAAAAACCCTTAAAGTGCAGCTTCATTAGGAAGGAAGAAAGTAGCATGATGTATTCTGGCCATAAGGAATGGTCCTTCTATGAGAACCCTGTTAGAAATTTATTCCTTAGGATGTGTCTTGGCAAAGTGAACTAGTGAACAGGTGTGGTAAATAACACTGCTACTTGTTTCTTGAAGGAAAAGTAACAACTGTCTTGATGAAATCTTGAGCAAAGTCTGAATGAAAATTCTCTTGATTTTCAGTGCAGGTTCACTTAGATCCTGTTTATAGAAGGATCTATAGAAGACATACAGGATTTAGAACTAACATTTCACAAGTCTGCCAAGTGCTCTGTCAGCTTTTAATATTTCTGGTTAGTGTTTTTAGAAAAATTGGTTCACTCATTCTCTATCCTTCCTGGTATATTTATCAAAGGCACATTTTTGTACCAGCTATAAAAATCCTAGCAGAGAAAGATTGTTGACCTCGAGGTTTTCTGGATCTTAAGCATTTAGAAATCTCTTTCATAAGTAGAATTAAATTATTGCTGAGCGTAGGAGAGGCCAAGGTAGCATGTTTCTCTTTTGAATTGCAGCAGGTTTTGCACATAGCATGATCTGAATGCAGCTGTTTCTGACTGCTCACATTGGGAACATTAATGCCAAAATCTGGAGGGAACTGCCTGGCTGAATAGAGGCAGAAGCAACCAAAATGATTAGAACATGGTTGGAAGGACTGGTAAAATACAGCTGGAAGAAAGTGCTAATCAGAGTCTGTTATTGGGAAGTGACTTCTCTCATGAGTATCCCAAATATTGGTGCTACCATGTAGTTATACAGCTCACTCACATAAAACATCATTAATTCAATTACAGGATTCCTAGTAATTTCAAAGGGTGGTTCTCCATTCAGTTGTTGTTCTTGTCAGTTTTCTGTAAGATCTCTCACTTGGATGTATGGAAGCTTCCTGTTTCTTGCTGCATATCAGTGGGATACTCAACCAACGTGCTAATGTAGAAAACTTGGCCAAATCCAGAAAACTGAAAAATGTACAAAATACAATGAATAGTGATATCCAAAGCTGCTTTATAGCTTTAGCAGACACAAACCTGATTGGTGTATTTTCTAAGTTATGGATAGCTCCAGACCCTCTTCCATACCTCAGTGGTGTCATTTGGCTTATCTTTACATTTAAGAACATGAGTGAGGCTTGAGGGTATTTTGTGTTTCATCACTTCTCATCTCATAACTATGTTTTACTCTTTACTTTCTTTAGGTTTGTTACAGAGTACCTGATGCTGAAGTTCAGCAAGTGAAGTGTTAACATCCAAGGGAGCCTGCCTGACTTGAATGCTGATGTTAATGAAGCTGTGAATTGTGTCATATTAGCCTCATTTGCTTCCCATATGCTTACTCTCATTTTCCCTTCAGAAGCTGCAACTTCACTTTTTGTCTTCATTTGTATGCCCAAAATGCAGCAAGCTTAATTACCAATTATAACCTTGCTCATTTAAAGGCTAAATCAACTGGAAACAATGCTAAAAAGTGTTTCCCTTGAGGAGAACTGAAGGCTTTGTGTTAATTTTCTTCACATATTTTGATTCGTATAAAGCGCTGTGTAACTTACAAGTTAATCTCCCCAAATGATGTTAATTTTAAATCAAGATGACACGTGCCCACTCGTGGGATGACAGCCTGAGAAACCTGCCTTGTCTTCCTCCTTCAACTCTGACCTGCCATGCAAAATTATCTCTCCCTGGGGAGCTCTCAGTGGAGCACCAGAGCACCCAGGTCTGCCAACAGCTTTTTATTTATGGCCACCTTTTCCTGCTTTATTTTTTAACTGCCTGACTTGTGCTATTTTCTTGACTTTGGAAGTCCCTTGAGAGTTTCTTCTAAATGCAATTTCTTCCTTCTCCGGAAATGAGAACTCCATAAACTTCCAGGTAGGTTTCATGGGACCCATGGAAGGTGAAATAGCTGTTTGAGTTGGTATACTATAGATTGCCACATAACATCCCTCCAATCAATACTGCAAAACTCTCGGACACTCTTTAGCTCCTGAGTGAATTTATAGCTCCTAGTGACAATCTCCATTACTGCAATAAAGACCAGTGGAACTGAAAGAATAGAAAACTAGATTTGGAAAGCTGCCATTATTATTTACGGAATATTTGCATGCTACAATTCATCAACTATTTGGAGTGTGCCAGCCTCTGTTTATGGCAGATGCAAGACATGTTTTTCAGCTGCTCTTTTTTTTTTTGCAAAGCAAAAACTATAAGGTACTGAAAATTGTGTGCCTTTTAATAAAGATAACAGAAAATAAAGCAAATATTTGGAACTGGTGATGAGCTCAGTGCATTTACATTGCCTGTAGCTCAAGCTTCAGCAGAACCTAAGACTGTAAATGTTGTTGTGTGCCTCACACTTGTTGGCAACCCATGTTTTTCATACAGAACCACCTGTACCCATCCCTTATCTTCTTTTGAAAATAAAAAGTCCCAACCCTGCTTCCATCCTGAAAAAAATACACAAAGCATTCACAACCCCCTCATCTTGTGTGGTTCATATAGTTTTTAGCTTCTGACTTAGCAGAAAAGTCCCCTTCCATACACTTAGAAATGACTAAACATTAGTCTCATAATAAGACTAACATGTTACGCTGTGTTTAACATTTGCTGTGGTTTGTCCCTCTTTGGTTATGTGACCTAGAAGTGTTTTATGGAATGCTGCTCTGGCTGTGATGGATAAATAAACAATAGTTTTGTCAGGCGGAACTGGGATTTTTCCTTGTGTCTCTTTTCCTATTAATTATACTGTCCTCTCTTTAAATGTATGAAGGTAAACTTTTGTTGTGTTGAGGTTGTAGAAGGAAGGCCTGAAGGGATATGATTGCTCTTTTTAAGTACACTGAGCAAATCGATGGGGTGGAAAATCTCAGACACTGAAGAATGGTAAGGATATGGAAACAAATGTGTATAAGCTGGCACAGTTCATCTTGAAACCTAGCAAAATGATGAAGCAATCAGGAAAAATAAGGTCCTTGAAGCAATGTGATGAGAAATCTAGACAGCTTTCATATGAGGGTTTCTAAAGTTTAATAGTTTACTTAATATCTGTGAGAGCAGCATTTTGGACTAAGTGACTGAAATTTTGTATTCTTGTCTTAATTCTGAGGTCCCTAATATCACCATGGAAGGACATGGACCTGTTGGAGCCAGTCCACAGGAGGCCACCAAGGTTGACCAGAGGGATGGATCAGCTCTGCTGTGAGGAAAGGCTGAGAGAATTGGGATTGTTCAGGGTGGAAAAGAGAAGGCTTTGGGGTGACCTAATTGTGGCCTTCCAATACTTGAAGGGACCCTACAGGAAAGATGGAGAGAGACTCTTTAGAAGGGTCTGGAGTGACAGCATAAGGGGGAATGGCTTCAAAATTACCAAGAGTAGGTTTAGATTAGAGATTAGGAACAAATTCTTCTGTCTGAGGATGTTAAGGTCCTGGCACAGGTTTCCCAGACTGTGGATGCCCCATCCCTGGAAGTGTTCAAGGCCAGGTTGGATGGGATTCTTGAGCAACCTGGTCCAGTGGAAGCTGTCCCTAACCATGGCAGGGGGCTGCAATGCGATGAACTCTGAGGTCCCTTCCAGTCCAGCCATTCTATGATTCTATGATCATAGTGGACACGTATAAATTGCACAAATGGAGATGAAGCTATGGTGCAGGCAATATATGTTTCCCTTTCACCAGTTTTTCCCATTTCAGCTTCTCTTTTTCATGCCAACAGACATTTTTATTTAATTCCCAATTCCTGGGATGTATATGGCATTGTTTTTTCTTTTAGCTAAAGGGAAGGCTTACAAATCCTCATTAAGAGCACGAGTGTACTGCATTAGTGGAAAAACTGACAGGCAAGAAAAAAAAATTTGGAACTGTTGAAGGTACCTAGATGGGGATTTTTCCCCTAAGATCTACATAGGGGCTTTAAATGTTGGTTTTGAGGGAATTTCTTCCTGGCAGTTGCCAAGGGAGCTTACTCTTAGGAAGAGATGATGCTTTTGGAAACGCTCTGGTGAAACTCTTATATTACACTGGAGATGATGGTGTGGCTCAGTAGTCATCTTCTGGTCTTATATTTTTTAGCATGTATCCATGCCATGAAAGTTCTGCACATGGTGTTTCAATGTGCTTCTAAATAACACATTATGGGGGTTTTGCAGCAACACTGGCATTTCTGCCACCCATGCCCCACTCTGCAGTGGGTGGATCATCTTAATGCCTAGTGATTTCTATAAGCTTTTTGCTTCACGGTACTCAGCACCTTGTGTGAGGATTAAATTCTGAGAGCACAGCAGGTGTGTCCCTAAGTTTAGCTGCTCTATTTATAGTGTTTCCCTGTAATCATAATGCTGCAATTGTCACTCACACTGTCTTCTTCCAATTCTACATGGCACCAGTCTGGGGACATAATAAACAGCCTTTTATGAATATGGCCTTCTTGGAAAAATGAAAATTAATTGCCTAAATGGCATCACATGTAATTAAACAGAAAAAACTTATTATGAAGGGAATTTAAAGTAAATGGTCATCAGGAAATGCTGAGCTGAATTTTAATATAGCAATACATTTTATTTTTTAATTTCTGCTTTACAGTGATAAATTAACATCAAACTGCCTGTGAAAATTAGGTACTAATTCATATAGACATATTTTATGCACAATATAGCGAACAAAAATAAGAGCATGGGAGAAGTGATTATTGCATTTCAAATTGGCCATTAACTTCCCCTTAACTGCCCTGCAATTTGTAGCATAAGTTACAAGAGTACACAGACCAGTGCAATAATTTATTTCGTTCTGAAGCTGGTGAAGTGCAGACTGTAGTGAATAGTTTTGGGGCAAAGAACTGCAGCAAGGGACAAGAACATCCAAGCCTTATTTCAATTAATGTTTTATGTATCAGAAATGTTAACAGTGGTTTGTAAACCTGTTTGCTAAAGAAATTTTTGTGGACCCATGGAAGCAACTTTGTTGTTGCACACTGTGCTTTAGCTCTGCAGCAGACACAGGTCTACAGAGGGAAACTCAGCAGAGAACAGCAGAGGTCAAAACAGGAAATCATCTGTGCACAGACCATGTCCTTGCCCTTTGAAGAACCTTTACAACATCTCAGCAGTGTGAAAAAACATCAGTAAAACTGGAAATAAGCTTTGTTTTTTCAATAATTTGCTGCTTAAGGAGAGTGATAGTCTATTGGTTTAGATAAGGTGACATTTTGAAGACTTTCTTCACAGCAGAGGTGCAGAAATGTAATTTGCTGATTTAGATAAAAACTTAGATTTTGCAGCACCACTTTATAAGAGGGAATTAGGATTGCAACTAATTTTACTGCAGCTAAATTAAAGAAAACGCAAGGCTCTGTCTTTTAAAACAGAAGCTCACTCCATTTTTTTCCCCTGGTGGTGACATAACATTTACATTTTCACAGATAATGAGCTAGATCTTTCAGTGGACTAGCCCCACAGGGGACTCATTCCCAAATCTAAAGTATTATTTTTCTTTCCATCTGCTCCATGTAGAACTTGAGGTAAGCTGTTCTTAATGTCTTATGAGGATCACTGTTTCTTGAAAGCAAGTGCACTTTTCATTATCTTCTTTAAACAGAAAAGATCTTATTACTACCTGTCATGACTTTGCTGCAGTTGCCATTACTGCTTTTAATTGGTAATTCACCAGTTTTAGAGATGAGGCTTCCCAGCCCATAAAACTGCAGGGAGCTCACTCTTAGTCTAAATGGGTCTTCTGAGGATACAGGAAGACTCAACAATGTTATTCACATCTCACAAAATGCCATGGAAAGCCATGTCTATTACTTTTAAACATTTTCACAGTCAACTGCTCCTTCCCATAACTATATTTATTTCTTATTAGTCCTTAAATACATTCCAGGTAGGAAATTAAATAAGTGCCAAGGAAACACAGCTTTTTTCTGCCAGGGATTTCTCACAGAGCAGTTCCCTTGCCCTCATCGTCCTAAGGTGTTTGTGCAACTGTCTTAGTCTTTGCAAAGGATTAGCATAGAAATCCGTATTAAGGGCCAACAGATCTGTCTCTCTATTGTGGAAATGGGATCAGTAGGATGCAGTTGCAATGCCCTCCCAATCCAAGGTCTCTTCAAAGGCTGAGCCTCTGGGGAGCATTTTGCCCATGGCTTTTGCATGGTCGTGCCTCCCTTTGGAATCCCCACCTGGCAGTGCCTAAGGTGCTGGACTGTGGCATAGAGAGGGACTATTTACAAGGGCCTGGAGTGGCAGGACAAAGAGACATGGCTTCAAACTGACAAGAGAGTCAGTTATGGGTATGGATATGAAGAATAAATTCTTTCCTGTGAGGGTGGTGAGGCACTGGAACAGGATGCCCAGAGAAGCTGTCGATGCCCCACCCCTGGAAGTGTTCAAGGCCAGGTTGGATGGGGCTCTGAGCAACCTGGTTTAGAGGATGGTTTCCCTGTCCATGGCAGAGAGCTGTAACTAGATGATCTTTGAGGCTCCTTCCAAACCCGGCAATTTGATGATTCTGTACGTCAAAGGGAAGATCCCATGGCCTGACATGGAGCAGAAAGCAGCCAGTGAGTGCTGTGGGCCAGCCATGGAATGGCTGAGCACAGCTCAGGCAATGGCATCTTGAGCTGGGTGTCTGGGTATGAAAAAAAGCCAGGCTCACTGGCTGTGGAAGCTGTGGCGATTGGCACACTGGGAGAGGAAGGTCAGCTGCTGTTGCTGCTGACTCCGTCAAGTGTGATCGTGGGATGCACATGCTCTTACATGTGCTGGAGTGTTTTACTGTGTTTCCAAACACCTCTAGGCACACCTGAGCTCCCACAGTTCTTCCTGAGATGCAGTAGCCTCCTTAAACACTCCAGGGACAGCTCACGGTTTTTCCTGCTGTCTCTTCCCTGGTCATCCTGCATCCCTCTGCAACGTGGGCCATTTCTCAGGCTCGGACGTGACCCATTTGGTCTGGGACAGAAAGGAACATGTGAAAAAATGGGATCATAGAATGATAGAATATCCTGAGCTGGAAGGGACCCACAGGAATCACTGAGCTCAACTCCTGGCCCTGCACAGGACAACCCAAGAGTCCCACCATGTGCTGAGAGCGTTGTCCAAAGGATTCTTGAATTCTGTCCGATTTGATGCTGTGACAACTTCCCTGGGGAACTTGTTCCAGTGTCCAGTCACCCTTTGGGTGAAAAACCTTTTCCTAATATCCAATCTAAACCTCCCCTGACACAGCTCCAGCTATTCCCTTGGGTCCTGGCACTGATCACCAGAAAGAAGAGATCAGTGCCTGGCCTCCTCTTCCCCTCAGGAGGAAGATGCAGATCCCAGATTGAGGTCTCCCCTCAATCTTCTCTTCTCTAGGCTGAACAAACCAAGAGACCTCAGCTGCTCCTTGTATAAATGTAAGAAGTTAGGCTGAGTGGGGGCTGAGTAAGTTCTGCACTTCCCATGGGAAGTCTGCAATGTTTTGTGGCACCTCTGTGAAACCAGGGAGCAGCACCTGCAGGTGAAACAAAGGAACACTGCTGACTGGGAACCTGCAAGCACTAAATGTAAGGAAAAATGAGGAGAAGATCTGCAGTGACTTCTGGCTGTTTTATATCTCATTTCCATGCCTCTGAGACTTCTGTTAGACATTGTTTTCTCTTTTGTACTCAGGTTGGCTTCCTACCTGTTCCAACATTTAAAATGTTTCTTCTGCACCCACCCACCCCCCAAAAGACACTTACAAATGAAAGATGTGTATAGAATTATGGTAAAGAAAACAGACAATTTTCAAAGGAAATTAACTGCTTCCTTTCTTCCTCCTTACCTTGTTCTCTAAAGACAAAAGATTTCAGTGACTGTACTGCAGCGTAGTAGCTTGACAAGAACTACTGCTGGTAACTGACCACAGGATTTGTACTGATTTTGCAAAACCTCGGGATGAAGACTTGTCAGATTTGTTTACTTTAAACTTGTCTTGGCCTGCCAGGAGCTTAGTCTACATGTAATTTAGATGTAACAGCAACCTTTCTAATGACCAGGTGGCTATGCCCATGCTTTTTGTCCTTGTTTGTCTTTCCATGGTATGACTACAATTTTACCTTGATAGGAGAACCATATAATAACCTGAGCTGGAAGGGACTCATCAGGATCACAGGTCCAGCTCCTGGCCTTGTGCAGGACAGCCCAAGAATCCCACCATGTGCCTGAGACCGTTGTCCAAAGCTCAAACATTTTCGTTTACAATATCAGCCTTATGGATTTAATTTTGTGTAATCCCTGGTTGTTTTTTTTTTCCTTTAAGATCAAGGACTGTTCAATATAACAATCATTGACTTGTATCCTTTGATTTCCATGACTTTATACTCATTCAT
Organism: Tichodroma muraria; assembly: GCA_013390105.1. Classification (NCBI taxonomy): domain Eukaryota; kingdom Metazoa; phylum Chordata; class Aves; order Passeriformes; family Sittidae; genus Tichodroma; species Tichodroma muraria. The sequence goes on from WAAG01001344.1 coordinate 82,226, forward strand.
AATATTTGTTTAGGATTCATTTCTAAAGAAGACTAATGATGGGGAGAGGACATTTCTTTAGTAAATCTGAAAGTATTTTTCAGCAAGGATGCTAAAGAAAAGAATATCTTTTGAAGCACAGCTGAATGCCCCAATTAATATAATTTTTGTAATTATTTTTTTCTGTTTTGAAATGGAAGTATTCTAATTGCATTTTCTCCTCACTGAAATAGTGGGAAGAGAAAAATTTCATACTGAGGATAAACCCTCCTCATACAGCCGCAGCATGACCCCATAGCCCAAAAGTGTGAGGGCAGGATTTTTCTCTAGTACTGGAAATACCACTAGAAGTGTTTGCAGCCTTATGCCTGTGCAGAAATGAAAGTCACCTAGGGGGACATTTAGGTCTTAGTGCTGATTAGAAGCCTTCTGCAGGACTGTAGAAGTGGTCCTTAATCTCCTACAAGGATAATGAGCCCTGTCTATCTGATGAGTTCAACAGCAGCAGGCTTAGGCCCAAAGTCCCTTGGCAGAGAGAGATACTAAACTGATTTCTGTACTTATGTCAAATAGCCTTGTTTGATTCTAGTGGGGATAATTTTTCATTCAAGCAAAGATCTTGGCTTGAATGCAAATATTCCTTCATAGGCATTTGATGAATGCACATCAATGAAAGCACAATGAAGGCACAATGATCATCCACAGCTTGGTTTGTTTATTGCTAGTCATCTCACAGATGATACATGAGTCTGGTCTGACTTGTTCTCATGCAAGGATGTCACCACTGCAAAAATGATGCAAATTCAAGCAGAGCTTGATCCAAACTATACACAGAATTATTTTGTACTGCGTAGTACTTTTGGAGCATGCCTCTCTTGGGGTTGAACATTGCTCACTTGCTGTAGACGTAACTAAATTATGTCCTGGCCATTCAGGTACATTATTTCTGCACTGTGAGTTACCTTGCAGCACGTTTCAGTTAATGGTAGTTAGTATGGAGAGAAATGCAAGGTAGTCTCTGTAGAAAGGATTAACTCTTGTATACCTGACAGCAAAAGCAAAGTGCTTCTTCTCCAGTATCATATCTCATAAGAGAGGATATGTTACAGCATACAGGAATGTGATAAAGCTGTGTTCTAGGGGAGAACCTTTCTGTGCCCAGGTTGCTTAAAAAATAATGATAAATGCCTTTTTTTTTTTTTATCCATTCCAAATCTCGTGGTAAAAATACACTATTGCTAAGAATATATTCATCAATATTTATAAGGAGCAGGAATATGTTAGCCTGGGAGAACCTATGGATCTGGATTTTTGGTCTTTTCTTCCCTAGACATATAAGTTCACCTAATAAAAACTGGCCTCTTCTTTGTGTCATTATCATTATTACTATTGTTATTATTACTTCAAGCAAGTCATATTAGTAATATTAATTACCATTATGAAACATAAAAGTGCATCTGACTGTACAGTACGTAGTTGTGCTACATATAACCTTGAGGGCACCTGCTCTCCCCCAGAAAAATCGCAGTCCAGAGCTAGGATTTTACGATTCCTCTGTGATGCATGAGAAGAATTAGACACCCAAGGTGATACCAATGCATGCAGAGCAGGAAAGAGACACAGGAAACACTGAAAAATGAGCAGATCTGCACTTATCTTTGCCTTAAACAATTTATTCTGTGTTTCATGGGTCTAATTCTTTTTGTTCCAGCTCTCTCCAAGGTCTCTGCTTTATGAAGAAGAGACTGTTATATAAAGTGCATGTAAGGAGGCAGGTACAGTTAAGTTTCTTTTATCTAGTAGCCCAATAGCATGTCATTAGCTCAACAAGCATTAGGGATGCTTGTTTCCACAATACTGCCAAACCTTAGGCAGTTGCAGGCCCAGGTGTGGCTTAGGTGCCCTTGGAACTAAGTGCCTTGGTACTTCAAAAGGCTATTGATAAGGGACTGTAACTCTTATTTATATATAATATTTCCTTTAGGTGTCAAGACATCTACTTGCATAATTTCTTGAGCCACAACTGATGTTCCAGTTTTTTCAGCATCTTCATCCAAAGCGTCAAATCTTTGTTCTGCTAAATTGCAAAATTTCTTTGGTTTTAATAGGGCTGAAAATTTATCTCTGAAGGAGGAAGAATGAGGAATAGAGAGTGAGAAAGAATGACCATCAATTTGAGGAACAAGAATGAAAGCAGAAGTGAAGACAGACTAGGCCTTTTATTCTTTCAGAACAGCTGAATATAAAATTTATCTCCAACTGTACGTCAGCTCTATATATAGATCAATGGTCTTCATCATTTCTGCTCAAGCCATCCCAAGTTTTCTTCTGACTTCTAGTTGCTTTGTCAAAATCCAAACAAAAATAGCAAATGAAATATTTGAAATAAAAATATGAAGAACTACAGAAAACTTGATCAAGATGCTTAATTATTTAGTGACAGTTTTTTCAGGGAGTGAAAGAATGGGTCAGATGTTTCACACTGCACAGTAAATGGGAGGAGGCTAGACAAAGGCATAATGCACAATAAAGGACAGCATACAGGATATACAAAGCTTATAGAAACTTCCCATCCCCTAAAATAAATCATGATAATTTAAAACGAACAAGCTGATCACAGACACACAGAATGTTATATGGAACTCCTTGCCAAAAGATACAGTAGTGTGCAGACAGTTATGCAACTTATTTAAAAACAAGAGAACAAAATGAACCACAAGTTACGTTAAAGGAGATTAAAAGAGCAGCAAACCTCCATCTCCTTCTGTGTCTGGGACATATGGACCCATACACAGTTAGTCCCTCATGCACAAGGGGTCACTGAATGCCTGGGGGTCAGGAGAACCCTTGCTGGAGAGGTTCCTGGTGAATGCCCACCACAGAGACTCCTCCAGGGCTCCAGTGCTGGGAGGTGCCAGGGACAGGCTGTGGTACCAGACGGGCCCCGTGTTTGATGTGCTGCGGAAGCTCCTGCCCACTTGGAGCCAAGCACTGACACTGTGGCATGAAAAGCCTGTGGGGACGTGAGTTGGCTGCTCTGACAAAAGCACCAGCTTTTAGGTATGTCAGAGTGTGCATCTGAGAGCTGGACAAATGATGTATGATATTCGTGAGGGCTCATTAAAAGGGCTCAGTGCTTTCTGGGTTAAGGTTTTTGTACTTCCCACTGACAATGCAGCCTCAAATGCTGCTGTCAAAATCAAGAAATATCAATCCAAGCATAGCAAATATGTGCTCTCTTGTTGCTTGGCAGTGATTTGGGGATCCAGGCTAAGTCATACCAATTGAAAAAAAATCCACATTTCCAGCTGTTTTTCTTCCAGTGTACAGACAAACTTGTTAAAAACCATATTGTGTATTTGTTTGGGCATAGAATTATAGAAAAAAGAAACTTATCACTACACGGTGATGGAACCTAGAGGTGAATAAGGAAGATGTTCAGATGTAAAAAGTCTAACCATCCTTGCCAGAGTGAAATTTCTGTGTCAACTGCAAAATTAATTATAATGTGCATCCTTCTAAGAAATAAATTGTGCCCCTTAGGTGCCTCTATGTCAATTTAGTATAAATAACAAGGGAAACTGAGGTGATAGCAGAATCACAGAATCACTGAGGTTGGAAAATACGTCTCAGATCATTGAGTCTGACATTTGACTGGTCACCGTCTTTGTCAACGAGACCATGGCACTAAGTGCCCCATCCTGTTTTTTCTTGAACACTTCCAGGGGTGGTTACTCCAACACCTCCCAGGACAGCCCATTCCAAAGCTTGACAACCCTTCTAGAGAAGAAATTCTTCCTGGTCCAACAGAAATTCTTCTTGGTTCCTGGTCCAGCCTGAACCTCCCCTGGTAAAACCTAAGGCCACGTCCTCTTGTCCTGTTGCTGGTCACCTGGGAGAAGAGCCTGACACCCACCTGGCTGCACCCTCCTGTCAGGGAGTTGTAGAGAATGATAAAATCACCCCTGAGTTTCATTTTCTCCAGGCTGGGACCCCCCAGCTCCCTCAGCTGCTCCTCATGGGACTTGTGCTCCAGACCCTTTCCAAGCTTGACTGCCCTTCTCTGGACACACTCCCAACCCCTCAATGCCCTTCTTGTAGTGATGCATTTTTTTTTCTGATGGGTTTCCAAAGCCAAATCTTTTCATTGGATTATTTAACAAAATTGATCCCAAATGCTAGGAGGACAAGAAGATGTTTTTACACCGAAGGGAGATGTGCAATGAGGCAGTGAAGAGCTGGAGTATTACTCCAATGAAAACAAAGCACACAGCCACTATATTGTACTGCAGGTTGGCTTCAGGCACCACATTAGGCAGTTCAGAATGAGAAACTAATTACAAAACAATGTCATTTTGTTTCAGAACCTTTCCACCAAGTCTGTGCTGTCAGCTCAAGCTGAAGGCCAAATCACAGCTTTCTACAGTGAACAGAGAAGCTCATGAATAGATGGAAATTTTTTCCACATCTATCTCTGGGTGCAGATGCTGAGGAGGCAGTTCAAAGTGTAGCTGAAATATTAAGGGAGTAGACTCATATGGACACAGTTGGACATAATATTTTGGAATATATGTTGAGGTCTCTGCTGTGCTGACCACACTCCAGAATAGAACTGCTGAGGTTTTAAAATGCATTATATGAAAACAAAACCAGCAAAACCCAGAAAGAGTCTCTCCTGTTCAAGCAGATGAATCAATACAGTTTGTGAATTTTCTAAAGCTCAGCAACCAAACAGAAAAATAAATTTTTAAAGAGATATATGAATTGCACCTCAGTTTCTACCATCCTTGTTTGACCAATGATCTCATTTCCATTGCAATTCACTGAATATTTGTTTAGATAATATGGAAGACTATTTAATCTATAAGCCTTTCTAACTTGTGTGCTTATTGACTGAATAAGTGATTTGATAACATTCTGAAATATTTATGATGTCAATTTTGATTCTGAAGAGCCACCAGTGTTCCTTCAAGTTTATCATAAGTTACTTTGGCTCAACTTGCTGACAAAAATAAGAGGCACCAACACAAAGAAGCTGAACTAGACTGAGCTATGCCTTGACTGGGCTATAGCATAATCTGTAATTTCTGATTTCCCAGAAGCAGTAAAGAAAATATTCTTTCATTAAAAATACCACATAACCCCAAAGTAATTAGATGCAAATAAAAATTGTAGTCTAAGTCATTTGCACAATCCCCTGTCAGTCTAATTTTCCTTAAAAAGCATGTATGTATAACTGAGGATATTTTATAATCCCAAGTGGATTAAACCTTTTATCTCAGCATGCCATAATATCTCAATTTCTTCCTTTACGTTAGTATGAGAGTATGAATAGGAATTATTAATGTACATGTTTAAAAATAAGCCTGTACATCAATGGTCACGGCCTTTGCAAAAAACAGCTAGTTTAATATGGGTGAAAGCCATCTTCTATAATGGACACCTTTAGGAATTTCATTTCATTGTATTTTTCAATGGGCAGGACACTTTTAACTAATTGAAGCTTTCTTTAAGGAATACTTTAGTTTTTCTTCCATATTAAAATTGCTCCTCAAGAAAATATTTAATGATGTATTGGAACAGACTGAACTAAGATATTTTTGATTCTCAGGTAATTTTTAATGATACATTTTGTGCTACCTGATGAAATTTGTCGAGAAAGGCAGGCCTTTGTTCCTTGGCCTTTATGGTCTAGCTGTGAGATGGTCTTACTTGCGTTGGTTGCATCTCTTTTGCTATTTAAACACCATGGAACTAGAACTCAGCGTATCTATTCCAAATGGAAGACTGACTCCAAGAACTCAGACTATGATGTGTTCAGGGAGAAACTGTAGCACCAAGGCAGAATAAAATATTGCAACATTTTAAAGTCAGTTTTCTCAAGGAAAAAAAAAAATCAGGAAGAAAGAGTCTTTGATTTCTCATAATGTTTTGGGAATAAAAGAAGATTTTTGAATGGAATTTTCCTTGCAGTGTAACTTGAAATTTGTCTGGTTCCCTGCAGTAACACAAGTATGTAACACATGAGATTTTAAACTTCTTGCTGCCCTCCGGTGGATGAAAGGAACAATTACTTCAACGTGGAAAAATTATAACAGAGAAATAACTTAGTAGAAAGTAAATTCCACATAAATTAATAGGATTGTCTTTCTTGGGACACAAATGTGGATTCCACTCCTCAAGAAAGCTGTTGGGATCAGGCAAATCAGATTTAATCTCTGGCATACTTTTCTGTTAAATGTCGCCACTTTTTCACTGTGAAAATAAAATTAATATTAAAAATCCTTAGAATAAAGCCAGACAGAAATGCAAGAGATGGAGCACCCCAATGCTTGTAGTCAACGAATATGTTCCAAGATGACAGAAAACATGGGGCTTAAACTAAACAGTCCCTAAAACTGCTCTCATACAGAGTTGGGCCACCAGCCATGATGACAAATAATTTTCAGTTCTCCTTTCCTGTCATCAGAGGGGAGGATGTATGGGTAGATTACAAAGCTGTCATGAATGTTTTGATTTGGGGAATTCCTGGATTTAGAGCTCCTGACAAATCGCTTTGTGACAAGAAGATGAAGAGAAATGACATAAGAAATTACACATAAAATTATCAACACCGGAAGAAAAAAAGAGAAGCAAAACCAAACCAGAAAGAAGGTCTTTGAACAGGCAACTAAGCTGTCTGTGAAAAATAGCATCTCCTTTCTCTCTTTATTTGTTAACCCCCTTTCCTCAGACAACTTCAGTTCTACATTTATTTTTTCCAGTTCAAAAATCTTGAGAGGCAGTGTCACTCATAACACCAGCGGGCAAAAGGACAGGACTTTTTCACCATGGCACTTTCTGCCAGAGTATCTCATGTCGTAATTCTAAACAGCACCTATGAAACAGAGTAAAGGTCCTCATGAAACGTTTTTTCAAAATTCTAAATTTTTTTAAGGCAGATTGTGGGATTTTTAACCCAAACCCTGGGTGCAAGCCTCAAAGAGTTGTTTTTGCTCAAGGCCTCACTCAAAATTGTTTTATTTTCAGAGAAGATAGAAAGGGTTCACAAGACAGCTGTAACCTGGAGTATGCTTTCTCTGGAATCCCATGAGGCCTAGGAAAGCTTGTATTTCTTTCTTGTTAGCATGTGGAGACATAGTTGATACCTTCTTGATCACATCCATGAGGAGATGGCAACGTCCATCCTGCCATTTTCTTCCCAATAACTGAATCTGTTGTGCAGGTCCCTTGATCTTGCCTCTTTTTGTGGTGTCGGGCATTGAATCCACACAATCCAGTACACCCAGTATCTCTTTCCTCCTCCTGGCCAAATGCAGGGACCTTCAATGCCTGTTCCTGGCTGCAGTATTCACTGTCTGAGCCTTTCAGTGCCAGACAAGACCCCCCCCCGACACCCAGAGTAGGATACTGAGAACATGGGAAAAAAAATTCTTAAAAACCCTCCCCCCATCTCTCCCTTCTTTTTAAGCTTAACTTCATTCCAGATTTCCCTCCCCCCTCTGCCTGAGTGGTGCAGGGGGATGGGGAGTGTGGGTTGTGGTCACCTCATCACATGTCTCTGCTCTTCTGACACACTTCCCCTGCTCCAGTGTTGATTTGCTCCCATGGGAAACAGTCTTCCATGAACTTCTGCAGTGTGAGGTCCTCCCATGGGCTCCACTTCATGAACTTCATGTTCCAGTGTGGTCCCTTCCATGGGGTGCAGTCCTTCAGGCACAGACTGCTCCAGCATGGGTTCCCCATGGGCTCACAAGTTCTACCAGGAAGTCTTCTTGAGTGTGGGCTCCTGTCTCCAGGAGTCTGTCTGGATCCTGCTCCAGCACAGGCTTCCCATGGGGTCACAGCCTCCTTCAGGCATCCGCCTGCTCCATCATGGGCTCCTTCCCTGGCTGCAGGTGGGTCTCTGCTCCACCATGGACCCCCACATCTGCAGGGGCACAGCTGCCTCCCCATGGGCTGCACCCTGGGCTGCACAGAAACCTCACCTTCGGAGCAGCCCCTGACCCTCCTTCTCCACTCTTCTTGGTGTCTGCAGGGCTGTTCCTCTCACACATTCTCACTCTTCTCCCCAGCTGCAGGTGCACAGGTTTTATCCCCCTCTTTCTAAATTTGCTTTCCCAGAGGTTCCACCACTGTCCCTGATGGACTCAGCCTTGGCCAGGGCAAGTCCAGAAGCCAGCTGGAGTTGACTCTGTTGGAGATGGGGGAAGCTTCTGGAAGTTTCTTACATCAGCCACCCCAGGAGCCCACCTGCTACCAGAATCTGGCCACACAAACCCAACACAGGCAGTCTGTTAGTCTGAAGTAATTGTCTCAATTTTCCTATGGCTTTTGGGAGAATAATTTCTTTTAAGTTATATATTAATTTGTTTTTCTTTAAAAGTTTTAGTCGTGTGAATTTCTGTTTAAATTTCTTCTGAATACCATAATTCAACACAGCCATAGATTATTTCCAGTTGATCAGGAAAAAAACATAATCAAAATTAACTCAGTAATTAAATAGTCACTTAAGCTTAATTAATGCACTGTTCATATAATCTGATCAATACTTCTTCAACTAAATCATTGGTATTATCAATGGCAACTTTCCTCCATCATTTAATGAATTTCTAGCCTTTTAAACACATGCAGAGAGTGTTCATTTGGTATGGAATCATAATAAGATTGTGATTTTATTAATAAAAAACAATGTTGAAAGTCAATTAAAAAAAAAAGTAAAACTTAAATCCACAATAATAACAAATCTTGAATGCTGCAATATTCAAGCAATTTTGTTGAGTCTTAGTTCTCTTTGGTGCTTTGCAAGACATGTTCTGCCTTCTGCTTATAGGATAAGGAGACTAGTTACTTATTTTACTCCAATAAAAGAATAGATTGCATTTAAGTAGTTCTTTGGCACTATAACAACCCACTTCTGCTAATTTAAGTTAATGTAAAGGACCCACTCAGTTTACTCAGTGAACAGAATCATCTGAGAAATACTTATCATTATATATTAATGATGGATGAGGTTTAATACTACTCAGTATTTCTTCCTCAGTAGTACCCAGGAGCATGATGTGCCAAGCAGCACATACTCTTGCTCCCAATTTCAGCAGAAATTAATTTCTTGCAAATTCACACCATCAGTACCTATGTGAAATTAAATATGCTGAGAATGTCATGCTTTCCAATATCCTATATAATGAAACATGCCTGTGAACTAAGGAAATGTCATTGTTTCACACCCAGGAAGAGAGACATGGAATGGATCAATTTAGTCAGACACACACCTAATAAGAGCAAGGCAGCAGGCAGGCACAGTCTTCCTCTTAGTCCAGTTCTACAAGGATAGACTGTTTAAATCTGCTCTGCTGGCAGATTCTTTGCTCCTTTTCCTCTTGTCAGTTGATTCATTTCCTCAAGGCATCCCAGCTGTAAAATGCCACATGGGTTCTCACACACATATGGAGCTCCTGTGTCTGGTTCATCAAGTGTATGACACTGGTTTGTTTGCATGAAGTTAAAAATCAAGGTGGGCTTGGGATAAACTGGTTGCTTACCCAGACATCTTTGGCCTAGAAACAGCTCAAACCCAAGATTTCCTTGCTATGTTTCCAGTGAAACTCTATGTAAGCCAGGCCAGGGAAAACTTTCCATACTATTTCAGATCTGGCATTTCTCCTGAACAAGAAATGCAGGCATATAAGAAAATTGAAAGAAAACCGAACTAAACTTTTTTTAGTTTCCACATATGCTGTGGTATGATTCTTACCTTAGCTGAAACAGTTCAAATGTTACAGTCAGATTAAATGTTTTGGGATGAAATATCTGTACTACAATCAGTTTGTACTGATTCTCCCCCTTTGATGGGTGCTGGTGAAGCCACATTTTCAATCCTCTGCTCAGTTCTGGGCCCCTCACTGGAAGAAAGATGTTGAGGTGCTGGAACGTGTCCAGAGAAGGCAACAGAGCTGGAGAAGGGTCGGGAGCACACGTCTGGTGAGGAGTGGCTGAGGGAAAGACTGAAGTTCATTGTGGCTTGAAGAAGTTCACACTCATGTAGGGACGCGGTTTGGTGAGGGCTTTGGCGGTGTTATCATTTAGCTAGATGATCTTAAGGGTCTTTTCCATCCTCAAGACACTACAGTACCAGGATTTTGTAAACAAAAAAATGCTGCTCCATTAACAGATGAGAAAACAAAATGCATAGCTTTTTCTTATCAATGACACAAGAGATCTTGAAACCTTCTGAGACAGGAACACAGCTAAAACACATATTTTGTTTGGTTGGGTGTTTGGGGGGTGGTCTTGTTCGTTTTCCGTTCGTTTTTCATAACCCACTTTTTGTATGTAGGTGATATCATGCGCAGGAGAGCAGAGAACACTTCCCACGACTGGATATGTTCTGCATGGCAAGTTTCCCCACGGCAGTGTTCCTTCCCGGCCGCTTTTCCCGGGGTTTGCCGCGGCGGCGGCGGCGGGAGCTCGGCCCGCAGGAGGGCAGCAGGACACCGCGCTCGGCAGCCGCCTCCCGGCGGGAGGAGCCTCCCCGCTCCCCAGCACCTGGGAAAACTCGGCCTTTCCCTCTTGCGCGTCCTGCCGGGCGAGCATAGCTTTCGTGTCCGGACCTTTCAGCGCCAGCATTGTGATAGTCCTGGTTAGTGATGGGCTCGGTGAACGTGGGTTGATTTAGGCCAATTTGGGCGTGTTTGGACGTGGTCTTTTTTACTCATAAAGCCAACGCATTTCTGTAAAATCTGCTGTTTTGGTGGCTTTGAAAGGACTTCGGGGGAAAACTCTTCCCATGTGTCTCTAATATTGCAATTAACAAAAAAAAACCCACAAAATGTTTTGTTGCAATTAACAAAAAAACCCCACCAAAATTCAAAAAGATGTTAACCTCGTGCTTCAGCAATCAAGATAATATTGAATCAGCAGAAACTGTGATGGTAGACATAGGAGGCAATGATATGAGGTGATGAGAACTCACCTACAGGTGATCCTTCCTCTTCTCCAGAATGCCTGATACTGATGACTGTCAGATCAGACAGAGGTGAGATCTGATTTACTGGGGCAAATACAGCCTTCCTGTTCCCAGACCCAGTTCATAATCCGATTTAAGATGCTGCTGTAGTTACAGAAGTGAAACAGTCCATATGAATCAGGCTGAGTCATCCTGAAGTTTTTAGACAGTATTGTACCTGTGCCAGTTAAAGAAAGGAATTTCCCAAAATATGGGGCATCTTCCAGGGTTGTTTCTACCTGGACAGGAGTGACCATACAGTGGGTGGCTCTGAAGCTTTTCTTTCCTCTGTTCACATTTGCTTCCCCCATTTTGAGCTACCAGGTCATCCTTGATGGAACTGTGGTTTATTTTCCAGCAGTAGAATGCTGTGCTTTGAGACAAAAATCGTATTTGAAAAATGACCCACAATTCCTCCCTCCTCCTCCTGGTTTTTTTGTGGTTTTCTTTTCCTTTTTTTTTTTTCAAAGTCCACGCACACTGGACAATATTTCATGTTATTGCCACACTTAATATGTTTACCAGGAAAAAAATCCTGAGCTTTTCCAGCAAGTACACTGAACACAGTGTTCCTGGCTGCTCCCCATCCCCTCAGTGTCTGATGTTGGGAGACCCTGACTGAAGACCTTCAGACGAACTTCTCAGCAGTATTAATATAAAAAAAAAAAAAAAAAAAAAAAAAAAAAAAAAAAAAAAAAAGA